>JASAND010024816.1:0-27364 GCA_030248195.1 Trissonchulus latispiculum
TTTAATTAATGCTAACCCAGATACAAAAACAAACATTTGATTTTTGAGGTCAGCATATGGATGGAAAGCAATACAGCTTGCTGCTGCCAACCTTACCAAAAACCTGGAAAAATAGAATGTTACGGGTAATTGCAAGTGAATTTGATTTTTATTGATTAGGATAGGCTCAGAGCTGGAAGTGGGTAGCTGTTGTAGGGTTGTGCTCGGGCTCGGTTTGTGCCCGGCCAGCCCCGAAAAATAAGTGCTGCCGCCCGAACCGAGAATTTCTGCTGGGCAGAACCGAGTCGGGGCTACTCGGGCCTTTACTGCTATTTGTATAAGGCGTATCCGGGAATTATTAATTTTTGGGATGCTGTGTTCTTTCTTACTAAACTTTCTCACTGTGTCTTTACGCCAGTTTATTGCATTGCTACCAAGCATTAGTGTTACAGGAAGAAGGTGTTACAGGGTTGGTTTCATTTGCTGAAGATTTTTGGCAAATAATGGCAGGTCTGCCTAAAGAAAAATTCGGTATATATAAAAGAGGGCCCATGTCAAGATAAAAGTTAGAACCCCCAGAACCCCCATCTGAAAAAAGGAGGTTCTCAAATTTTTTCATGCGTTTGTATCCAGGACTTTGATTTGTATGTGACTACGTTGCGGATCCTTTCCCGCAACAGACACTTCCGCAAACATGATATGTTTATAATACGTGTATAAGCATCGCAATCATCAAATTGGTAGCATATAATCCGGGTGTACTGGGGGGGTTCTCCTGGCTTTTCTCATAAATTTAGACTAAAATTTGTGTGTATGCTACATTCAATATGCACAATATGGGTATCAATCGAAAGCAGACGACAAGAAAAACAAGTTCATCCAAAATCTAAGTCCAGGCACCGCACACATTTTTCGGTATGGTATACCCGGACTCCAGGACCCTCAGAACTTGCAGCAAACAGTTAAAACTAAACAGTGGTGTATCAAATCTGTTGAAAAAATTTCAGAACCCCCATCAAAAATTTGAAACTAAATATTTGTAGTTACGGATCAAATCTCTTCGAAAAGTTAAGAACCCCCAAGAACCCCCAGAACCAGGGTTTTTTTGCGTCCAGATGTGCGTCTGGACGCAAAGTTTCTTATCTGGCCGCAACGAAATTTTAACGGGACGCAAGCTAGACGCAACATTATTTCGGGAGAAAATTCACTTTTGTAAGAGTAAAAACTTTAAATGTTTCCTTCCAGTACCAATTTTTCCGTTTTTTCCAAAAATTTCTTCGAGTTCTGGGGGCTCCGCCCCCAGACCCCTGGTGTTTACCACTTTGTCGTGGAATGCCAAGGTGCAAGATCATGTCTCAATGTTATTTGTTAAGTCGTTGTCCACCTGTATCCATAGATCTTTTTGAACTAGCAAATTTCACATCAATAAGTAAAACATTACAATGTGCATAACCGTGAACATTTGAGTTTTTAATACAATTTTGAAGAATAATACTACACTACGCATACACGCTGCAATTTACGCAAAGAACGAAATAGCATTTGATGCTTTAGTTAGATGTAACGGTTACCAAATTAATTTTTTTCGACATTTTTTATTACGGATTTATTCCTAATTGCAAAAAAATCTCCAACTTCTGGGGGGCTCCGCCCCCCAGACCCCTCGCTGCTCTTTTACACTGATCTTTCGAGGAATCAGTTTTGAAAATGGACTTTGTGTTTCATATTTACTACCTTTCTTCTTAGTGATACTAATTTAATAACTATTTCATTAATTTTTAATACCGTAATTAGTTTATCTATAACATTGAAACATCAGAATAATGTGTGTCAATACAATCGAAAATTACGCACAAAATGCGTTAGATGCTACAGACGCTAAATTAATCTTTTTAAACATTTCCAATACGGATTCAATCCGTAATTGCCAAAAAATCTCCAACTTCTGGGGGCTCCGCCCCCAGACCCCCCGGTACTCACTTTCAATACTGTTTTCAGGGATCAGAAGTTCTCAGAGTTTTTGAAACTGAATGTATGTTTGATATTTACTACCTTTTTCTCAATGCTATTTCTAAATATTTCATTAATTTTTAATACGTTAGTTAGTTTAACTAATGACATTGAAATATCGGAATAATGTGTGTCAATAATATTGAAAATTACTCAAGGTATTGCGTTAGATGCAACAGGTGCCAAATAAAATCTTTTTAAACATTTCCATTGCGGATTATTCTGGAATTGCAAAAAAATCTTCAACTTCTGGGGGGCGCAGCCCCCCAGACCCCCCCGCCGTGTACATTGCCCTCATAGCTGTTCTATAGGTACCTTTGTATTCCTGCATTAATGTTAAGCAGCATCAACTTTCTAAATAGTCTAAATAGTGTTACACTAAAGAAATTGTCAAAATTTATATAAATAAATCAATTTTTTGCACAGAAAACACGATAAAACAAACATTCTACCTGGACGCAAAATTTCTTAACCGGACGCAACTTAAACTTAGCTGGACGCAAGGTTGACGCAAATCCGAAAACCAAAAAAAAACCCTGCCCAGAACCCCCATCAAGAATGAAACTAAACATAGTTATAGATCAAATCTCTACAAAAAATTAAGAACCCCCAGAACCCCAAGAACCTCCATGAAAATAAAAGCTCCAAGAAAAACAAGTGGTAGATCAGAGCACATAGAAAAGTGACTTTTATCTTGACATGGGCCTAATAGGGGACTTCATTCATAGTACCAAGAATATATAATAGGAAGAGTGGGAAGCTTAGCCTTTAATAATGGAAATGGCCTTCGAGATGCTAGGCACATTAAGGCCGAAATCTCGGGAGGTCCCACTTACCATTGTTCAGCATGTGTTTATAATGCATTTGACCAAACACGCATCTGATTGGATCGAGATCTCAGGGAAGTCCCGCTTAGCGTTGTTAAGCGTGTCTTTATACGCAGTCGAACTGAAATGTATTTGATTGGCTACTTAGCTACCGTAATCCTCATCAGTGCATTTCACTTCGACTGCATATAAACACACAGACACAACAATCTGAGATCTCCGGGGGGCCATTTGCCTTTGGATTTTAGATTGAATTTTCGTCCAGTTTATGCTTGACTAATAACAGTTAGATTGGTTGCAGGATTTAGGTAACGTACCGAAAGGGAGTAGTGCTTAGGGTTATATAATATTGTAGGATTGAGTCTTTCCCACCAGCTTGAGATAATTTTAATTGGTCGTGTAGATTGGTCATCTAATATGACCATAAGGCTCGGCGCGTGTTCATGCATGCAAATGATGAAGAAGATAATCAAACTACACAAAATAGGGTATTTGGCACTCATTTAGGGGTGCGAAACACGTATTTTGAGGGCGCGATACACTTATTTCGCGTCAAAGGCGCGAATTTTTTGACAAATGGGCGCTTTATTCCTAGGGGGTCCAAATTTCGGGGGATTTTCCCCATTCCCCCCCTGGCTACGCGCCTGGAAGTCACAGTGAAAATAGTCAATTGTTTTAATAAATCTTACCACTGCTATTTTACTATCAGCAGCTTCGATCGTTTGCTCTTTTTTGTATTCTAGAATTTCACATTCAATTGAATTTCAGATTCATTCACGAAACATACAATTGCTCCTCACCTTATCATTTGCCTTAGCATGTTGAGTTAACTATTGGTAGGGTTGTGCTAACTACGAAAAAAGGGGGGCCGGGGCCGGCCCCCGGCCCCCCAAATTGGGGGGCCGGGCCGCTTCATTTGGGGGGCCGGCCCCGGGGGCCGGCCCCCGCACCGGCCCCCGGGGCCGTGATCGACACCGGCCCCCGGAGCCCAGTACACCACCGGCCCCCGCGGCCCCAATGCCAGAAAAATTTTCCTTATCAATATAATGATTTGAAAATAGTCATTTTTTGCATAGTTTTATCCTACGTCGCAAGTTTGCATTATTTTCTTGGCTCTGGACAAATAAATTACTCCAATATGTTGTTTTCACACTCAAGTTAACCCATCCTGCCAGAGCAGTGGCACATGAACTAGATTAGTAGATTAGAGTAGAAAGAAATTATAGAAGTCAGAATAAACAAAGTGGAATGTACTCCCTGTCGGAGTCGTTTTGTCAGTATGCTAAGGTCTCACCTAAGCTAACTTTTCACAGAAAAGGATCGTTTAGTTTGCCAATTTCGTTATTTTCAATTGCAATGGATAGACCTGTTGTAAAAATGATTGTTTTAGTATAAAATAATGAGGTGATTAAGCTTAATTATTGCTGCAAACTAACACAGAATTAACAAGGAAATTTTAAAAATTTTATGCGAAACCTATCATGTTGAATAATATTATTCGAAAGCTGTTGACGTAGTGGATTCAGTGGTAAAGGAACTAAGCCGATCAATTCGAATAGCTATAATAGCTATTACGGAAAAGTTACTTTTTTCCGCTAAGCCATCGGCCAGCTTAACTAATTGAATTAATTTGTACGCCATTAAGTTCGCCTCGTCAAGAGCTTTCGAATGATCTACAACACGACAGGGTTTTCTTAAAATTGGCAACTTTCCATGTTAATTTCTAATGTTTAACAGCTAGAATTAGCATAATTATATACTACATTATCTTGTATCAAAATAGTCATCTTTGCGTGTGCAATCCATTGCAATTTAAAATTACGAGATTGGGTAAATTGCTAACTTTTTCTGTGAAAGGATCGCTTAAAAAGCTACAAAACTTCCTATAGCTTCCAAAAAAACCTCTAAGAGTGAAGGATAGAGTCAGGGAATATAGAAATTGATCTTAACATAGAGCATACATTCCATGCATCTTGATAGATAAGATCTGAGTTCCCATTACTACTTTGTTTCGACAATAATTTTTCCAAAGTATTTCCATCCAAGAAGCTATTAATATAAGATGAAATCTGGTAGTTTCCAAAAACTAAAATTAAATAATAGCTACCAGCACTTTTATGTACTATATTAGCATTGGAAAAATTCATACTTTCCACATAAAATCGAAATGGGGGCCGGTTTGGGGGCCGTGACCGACACCGGCCCCCGGGGCCGTGTTGGGCCCGGCCCCCTGATTTGGGGGGCCGGGCCGTGGGCCGGCCCCCGAAAACAAAATGGGGGCCGGGCCGTTTGGGGGGCCGGCCCCCCGCACAACCCTAACTATGGGCGCAAAAGCAGCTCTCTTCAGTCCAACCCATTCATAGCACTGTCCCCTCTCCCTAAATTTAATTGAAATTGAATATAGAATTTTACTGACCAGCAACAAGTCACAAACTTGTTCATAGAGCATCTTTAAGATCTGACCCCAGTGTATACTATTTTCTGAACCAGCTGCAACAGATCGGCCGACAGCGAGAAGCGGCTGCTGTGCGGGCTTGGCTTCCTTGGTTCTGAGTTGTATTTGAAATTGGCGCTCCTATCAGAGAAGGTTGAGCCTGACGTGAGCTGATCTGGGCCTGATCTAACTTCACCGGCTCCTTTCTGGCTGGCCCGAAACTTCCGTGTAACGGATCCGATTTGACCTGAAGACTTTGAATACGCGGCAAGGTGACGTTACCGCTCCACTGCGGTTGCATGTTTGCAGCAACAACCTTAGTCGCGGTTATTCGCAACCCGAAAATCGGATCTGAAGGGCCACCGTCGAAGCACAATCCTGGAAGTTGCAATTCCCCCGGAATGGTTACCAGACGCTCTTCAATTAAGAGGCTATGGACCGTCCCGTTGTACGTGAGCTTAGCCACCGTCACCAATAACTGCTGTCGGTTATCGATGACGAAAAACGGCAGCGAAGAGTAAGACATTCGGCCAGATATTCTGTATAGACGAAGCAAAAGACTGTTCTCATGCACCCTTTCCAGCCCAACCTCAACTTCAGGGGTCAGACTCCTGAGACATCTAAATAAGGAACGATTATTCTGCAGTTCGTCCTGAACATTTCGAAAAGTAGCGGTGTAGACTTCTCCACTCATTGTAGCACTGGGACTGATCTTCGCGTTACGCTAACGTTACACTCAAAAACTATCCGCAGTTTGTGTTTCTCCAGAGAGGCGTTACCGAAGTGAAAGTATGAAGTTAAAATCGTATTGTACTGGGGGAGTTGGAGCAGTATAGTACCGAAGAGCAGTAATACTGATCTTCGCCTTACCTTAGCTAAATATGTTCCTTTAATGAAATCTGATCTTACTGTCAGAGCTTTCTCATTTTAGCATCCATGCAGTCATCATTTCTCTGTTGCCCTAAATATAGGATAAAGACTTTTACAAAAGTGGTACCTATCATCTGCTTGATTACTCCAGTAAGACTCGGTTTGTCAGTCAGGCATGCCCCAAGTCCGTGTACAATACGATTTTAATTTCATACTTTCACTTCGGTTACTCATCGTTGGACAAACACAAACTGCGGATAGATTTTGAGGCAGTCAACAAAACTGTTTTTGTGAGGCATAACTTTTCATTGGTAGACTGGTGGATTCCAATCGCGCTGCGGTGTTAACTAAAATGCTTAGCTTTGGTGAGCGGACGGGAAGCAAACTAGCCATTACAAGTCTTTCACAGATTGAGTAAAATTCATTTCAATTTTTAATTTTTATTTTTAAATTTTTTCGCAATGGAAGGAATTTAGATTGTTTTTGAGGAGTGGATCATGAAGACGAATAAACTTGTAAACTTTTTAGCAGAATACCATCCCATGACTCAAAAATTGGTGTGCAGCGCCGCCTTCCTGTACATCACTTTAAAATTGAATTTTGGAGAAAATCCAGAGCGGATCAAAGAAAAGTAAGGAGTGGATCAAGAAGTACTCCACCCAAGGATCATGACTCAAAAGGTTTTGGGTCTGACTCAAGCAGTGGGTGTGCTAAGGCTACATACGTAAAAGTTGCAGACGATAAAATATCCAGGGCCAACGTACTGCAATGTCAGCTTATCCGATCCTTCCAACTGCAGGAAAACACATTTAATTTTTTGAAGAAAATTAAGCATTTCAGTGTTGAGATCTGGGTCTACAGCTAGAAGCTTAGCCAGTTGACCCCGAGATGACAGAATAGGTCTCAACGCGTCGTAGCTCTCCTGAATTCCTCTGGCTCGCTCGGTCAACGCAGCCCACATCCTGGTATAACCACCATACGTCGAAGTTTTAGGTAGTTGTTGCTGGATTCCATGCGTTTACCTGACAAACCGACACAAATCGGCGCAAGCGACATCGTAATCTTTGAGATCAATGGGTTTATACTGAAAATAACTATATATAACTTATATATAACTTATTGTATAACTTATACTCAATGGGTGCACTGCAGTTTATACTAAAAAGGTTGGTTGGTTACCTGAGCCTTTTTTGCGTTAAGAAAATGAATTAAACGCGTCCCGAATAGGCAAGCTGGCAGTATTATGCCAGGCAAAGCAAAAGAGCCAGCAAACAGAATAACCGCCAATCCAGAGAAAATCAAGCAACCGTCGTATCCTACTTGTACGATAACGGTTTCACACTCTAATAGGGCTCCGTAGGGCAGGTCTTCTTTTGTGAATGACATGACAGTGTGAGGAATAAGGGAGTTTGGTCTTCCAACTTAAACAAATCAGGTTAGTATGGGATTTTAAGTAGGATATTTTTGGGTTGCCGCTTTTCACAAAAAGGCAACCCTTTATGTTAGGTATGTCCGTTATTATTCTCCGGATTTTTGTCCCCCCTCTAACTTTTGATTGGCTGGACCGATCCGGCTGAAATTCTCAGGGGGAGTTGGGGGGTGACCTAAAGTGCTCCCGGAAGTTCGGGCAGTTCGGTACTTCCCGGATTCCGGGAATGGCGAATCCCGGAATTTTTCAAAATGGTAAGGGGGACCAAGGGAAACGTAAAACTTTTTTGTCTCCGATTTCTCTCAAAAGTTGGTCATAGGGTAATTCGACCACGCTGATTTCGAAACTGAAGTCGAAATTCCCGGAAAATTTTCGGATTTCGAGATATTCGACCCGGAAAATTCCGGGTTTGAAAAATTTTTCCTAAAGTGGTTGATATGGTACTCTTATGAAAGAGCTCGTCTAGCTGAACAACTTTCTTTCTTGCGACATTTTCCGGAAATGCGCCTAGCGAAAGTTATGGCCGAAAACTGAAAATCCGGGAATTCCCGAAAATTTTTTGTCTCCGATTTCTCTCAAAAGTTGGTCATAGACTAATTCGATGGCGCTGATTTCGAAACTGACATAGAGATTTCCGGAAAATTTACGGATTTCGTGGTACTGGACACGGAAAATTTCTTGTTTATAAGAGGAAAAATGACAGCGGCAACCCATTCATGTAAATAAGCTTGTTGATTTTATTCAAACGATTCGATTCAAACTTAACGATTCAAACGGTTTTGATTTGTGCAAGTTAGCGTTGTCAGAAACGAAAAATCTAAAGTTCCGATTTTAGGCCGTTTTCAATAGGAACTGAAAATTTTGAATGGCTGTTGGGAATTTGAATTTTGAATGGAAACACGAAACTTTTTTATTCCTGGACGAAATTATCCCAAATTTCAATGGATTGTGTAGGGAACTAGGGACTATCAAGGAGCACAAATTGAGTCAAATCGGGGTCAAATTGAGTCAAATCGGATTGAGTCAAATCCCTTAAAACTTTAATTTGGTAACTTATAACTTCAATAATGGTTGACTGCTTGTAAAAAGTTTTAAAAGTAGGGAAAGTAGGAACGTTTGAGCTAATGTTAAGAAAATATAAATATTTTGATAATTGGTGTTTTCAAATTTTAATGATTGGTTGAGTAATTCAAAAACATTCGTTGGTCGATTGTAAAAGTTTGACTGAATGTAAAAGTTAATTTTAAATTATATGGTAAGTTAATTTTAGAAAAAAATCAAACCAAGTACAGGAAAATGGAAAAGAAGGAACTGTAGGAGTTGAAAATTTGAATTTGAGAATGAAAGTTGAAAATAAACACGATATTCTACAGAATCCCTCAAAATTTCAGGAAAACTGTTGAATAATTCAAGTTTAACCATAATTCCACAGTTTTACTGAACGACAGACGGAATTCTACAGAATTCCTGAAAATATCAGGAAACTGTAGAATAAGTCAAGTTTCGCCGTAATTCTACAGTTTTACTGAAATGTTCAGGAATTCTGTAGAGTTCCTGAAAATTTCAGTAATTCTGCAGAATTCCTGATTCTACAGTTTTACGCTGACATATACATTTACACAGCATCATATTCTGAAATTGTTATAGGACAAATAAGCCTGGCTGGATTCGAGATGACTCAAGAGGTGTCCTTCTGAAAGCAATTTTTAATAGGATAGGAGTTGTGCACTAATTTTGATTGGTTTAATCGTAACCTCATGTACTGCACTTAATTGTAGCAAGCATTGCGCTTTTGTAGTTGTGTTGCGGTTGTCACGGTGCAGTTTTTCCCCCGGTGTAAAATTTCCCCCCGGAAAAACTACACCGGTGTGGATTTTCCCCCCGGAAAAATTACACCGGTGTGAAATTTCCGGGGGGGAAATTTTGCACCAAAGCCAGAAATAATGCAGATGTCACTTTATGAATTAAGTTTTGCTCATAAATATAGCAACTAATAATGCTTTGATGGTGGAATATGATTAGCCTGAAACGCTGAAATGCCAAAATAATTACTCATTATAACTCATATTAGGGTTGTAAATTGTAAAAAAGTAAAAATATTAAAAAACATTTTTACAGTTATTAGCAGTAGCAAAATTTTTAACAGGTGTTGTACACTTTTTAACACCACTTTTTTACACTTTTTAACACAAGATTTTTTACATATTTTTAACATTTTTTAACACTACTTTTCTGAATTTTTTTACACTTTTACACTTGAAAGGAAAGTTTACAAAATTCAGGTTAACTTGGAAGATTTAGATTAATTTCAATTAATTGAGATTTCAATTTGCAAACTGAAAATTTTTATTTCAGCTTAATTCAATGAATTTTATAAAATAAACTAAAAAATAAATTTTAATTTAATTGATCATTATTATTCTTGTTATACCTTTGCCCTATATAAAGATTTGAGCTCGGAGATAAAATCTCCAATATTTCAATTTATTTATTTTTACTTAAAAAATTAAAACATGAAAATATTAGAAACCTAAGAAAGATTAGAAGTTATTATTTATTTAAGCATTTCATCCTTATTAAGGTTTATCAAATGCAAAATAAGCAGTTGAATACAATGATTATAATTAATCCTACAATTTACAAATCTTTTAATTTTTCAAAAAATGTTATTTATTATATATTTCGTTTTAATTTTGTATCTCTATATCAGTCGAATAATTTTTTCCACTCTTCCAATGATATTCTTATTTAGTCACATCTACCTACTTTTCTTTTAAAATTTTCCTATCTATCTATTGCGCTAAAACTACCAGTGAAATTGCATCATATCTGTCTGGAAGACGATAGAAACTATATATAGCAGGGAAAATAGGTACATCATTTTCAGTAGCTCCTCAAGGTGCCGGTTCCGTAGAAGCGTTCACGGAATGCTATAAAAGGCCAAAAGAAGACTAGATATGTGATACGTTATTGGTTGAAAATTTTTCATCTCAGGGGACATTATTAGATCTGAAATCTGACTCGTGAAGTCAGCATAACCCTTCTTGGCGATGCTTTGAACCAGGATAATGAAACATGATTAATCAAATGTTGAATAGGAAATTCGTGTTTTCTAAGGAACTTTTTTCCTCATAGAAGCGCCTTTGTAAGATTCTTTTCTTCTTGAGTTTCGCATGAAAACACCGCAAAACTGGACATTTCTAGAGTTTTGAAAGCTGATCAAACAAAATACTCTATAATCACAGTTTTGCCAAAATGGCTTTTTCTCTAAATCTCAGCTTGAGGTAACTATCTCAATTTTTAGACAGAGTTCCTCAGTTTTCTTGAAGACTATATATAATTATAATATAGTACTATCCTATAGTACTATAAATATCAGTTAATTGTTTGCCTCCTACTACATATTATTGTGTTATACTCCATTATGATTCTTTACAATCTACTTATACTGTCTTCGCTAACCCTCGGCCAAGTTTGGCCGTCCGATATTGTCACCATAAAGGGTATCGGCGGGGACCATGCCCATAGTATACTACGAGCCTGGGGCGTTCTGTATGCCGGTAAACGGGTCCCCTTCAAAAAGGTACTACTCAACTACTACTCCACGGATACTCGGGCAGCGGAAGTGACCATATCACAGGACCAGTTGACTCATCATTTTGCCATCTCCGGAAGACGGTATCTCTATCCACGACTGAGAGATACGGAAAACTTTCTCAGTTTTCCGCTGGTTGCTGGGTAAGTAAAAGTAAACTTTAAGCTTATGGTATTTTAGGAGCGAATGCTCTCTACGACTGAAATGGATAGTTACAGGGCAGTGCAGGGACAATTAAAGGCAAAAAGGCGAAGAGAAATTGTCAAAAAAAATCTTTTGAAATCGTTTGTTCAAACTTCACCTCGCTCATTGATTTAACAAGTGTTCTGTATTTATATCGTTTCAAAACTTTGTTCCTATGAAAACTGAAAGAATTCAATCAAAAATTAAAAACCCAAAAACAAATGTATAAAATACGTATTCCACTGAACTATGACGGTTTGTTGTGCGACATTGTTTGTTCATTTAGCAGTATAGTTTGCCAGCCGCTTTTTTAGCTGGGCTGGGCTGGCCGAGGACCGGCCTAGTCCGTCGGCTGGCCCAGTCAAACCGGCCGGCCGGTACCAATTTTGCCATACCTAGTTTTGGTACATTTTGCAATTTTTTTAAAATTAAATGATGCATACCATACAGCCCATACAGTTAACATACAAATTACGTATTGGCCTAGTTCAGAAAACCGGCCAGTCGACCGGGTCTTAACCGGCGGCCGGCCAGCCGGTTTGTCACTGGCCGGCCAACAACTCTAGTATATAGCTTATGACGGTTTTACTGGGGGAATTTAGGTTAGTTAGAATCAATTTTACAAAATGTTCAGTGTTCAAATGAAATATGTATGGTCCTCATTTCAGACTACAGAACAACTACTTAGGTATATCCAACATTATTAAAATTTTAGACCAGTGGTGATCGTTTACAACCTGCCCGGAATCGAACTCATGCTCGACATGCTCACTCTAAGCGGCATCTACAGCGGGCAAATCAGCAATTGGGCCGATTCGGCCCTCGAATTGCGGAGCAATCAATCCCTGCCCAATGCAACCATCCAAGTGGTCACCCTGCACGGTCGAACCGGGCAAACGGAGGCCCTTACGACCGCCTTTGCCGAATCCGTGCCCAACTGGGCCGATCGTTATGGGCAGTTTGCCCAGTCCGAAGAGCTGCACGAAAACCGATCCCGCGGCTGGGAGCCCGGATTCGTGCGGTTTTTCGCTGATGGGGCTGTCGGGGTGGCCGGCGTTGTACGGAGCGTTCGCCATACCATCGGCTATGTCGATCTGGCCAATGCTGTGCGATACGATATGCAGATTGCATCGCTCTACAACCAACGGGGTCGACTGTTCGATGAAGGCGAAATTCTGACGGCCATGCACTGTTCGCTTCACAACAAACTGCTGGATATCCTCGAGTTGAACGGGAACCTGGAACAATTTTCCTTCGAATCCTTTCCGGGAGACTGTCCCCGGAATTTTTCCTATCCGCTGGCCGTGATCGAAACCGTGATTCTTTGACGACACATCCCATCCCCGGAGTTGTGCTCGGATTTCGTGGAGGTGGCTCGATTTTTGGAATGGATAATTACGGATGAGGATGCTCGAGAAATGGCGATTCAGGCCGGATTTCTCCAGCTTAATCTCACCAGCGCTCGCCAGATTGCAGAGCAAACGTTCCAGAAAATGACCTGTAACGGTAGCAGTCTCTGGGAGCTGATGGAAGCTGAAAAGTATGCGGAGTACAAACTTCGCCATAAAACTGCCATCAATCTAGGCATAGTGTTTGCCAGCGTTGCTTTGGGCATTCTGGCGGTCTTGGGTGCGATACCGGTCTATCGGCTGTGGAAGAGACGCCAAAGAGTAAGAGCTAAGCTGTGGCTGCTCCAGACCGACTCATTTGAGCCCAAAACTCATATGTCCGTGGCATCCTATCTTACCACAAAAATACAGACCTGGTCAGACCATCTGCAGAAACACCAAAATCTGGGTCTCTACGCCCAGAGCCCGGCAATCGCCTATCCGTGCGTCTGGACGGCGCCAGGCGACGAAATCCGGATCCTAAATCCGGAAGATCCCAAACTGGGTCAACGAATGGAACAACTGATTCAGCAGATTCAGCACCAGAATGTGGCAAAGCTCCTGGGATTAATGCAATCCAGAGAAAAAATACAGTTTATTTACAGTGCGGATAGTGTAAAGTCCTCCCTATGGTTTGCCCTAAGAAAGCACAGAAATTTGGCGGCGGAAAATGTACGACTGGCCCTGATACAAGACATTATTTCTGGTATGCACTATCTCCATGATCATAAACTGTACCACGGAGCCCTAAACAGTCTAAACTGTATCATAGATATCAACTGGAGGGTACAGATTACCGACTGGGCACAGCGAATAAATCTCTATAAATCTCTCCAAAACGATTGGCCTCGGCAGTTGAAGTTGAGATTTCGCGATTTTTGCGATATCACCCAGCCCTCACCGCCTTGTATCCGACTTCTGCTTTGTGGTACAGACCCCTACCTACTGGACGAAACGAGAATCCAAACCTATAAATCCTACCACGATGTCTACAGTTTCGGTATTTTAGCCATCGAAATATTCTGCTCAGAGGGACTCCATGAGAGCGATTCGAACGAACAACTGGCGATCTATCTGAGAGATTTTTCCCTAAATCAGAATGAGATTCTACTGCCCCCCATTTTTTCTGATAAACAGAAATTGTTGGTGAGAAAATGTGTTCTCAGGCAGGGCGAACGGCGGCCAACGTTCGGCGCGCTTCAGCGAATGGTTAAGGCAATGTTTAAAGGCCAAAGTTCAACCATAATTGAAACTCTGATGCTTTCCATGGAACGATATACCTCAGATCTGGAGGAAAAGGTGATTAATTAACAATTAAATAACTGACTAACTAATAAATGTAGTATTAGCATTTTGTTAGAAAGATTTTTATGCTAATGCTTAATAATCCATGCAATGGAAAACATTATTCTTGCTGGAATAACATTGCAGCTTCCCATAACACGGTGGATATATGTGTGTGATTAATTTTTGTTTTAGATAGCAGAAAGAACAGCAAATTTGCAAACAGTCACAAAAAATATGGAAGAACTGCTAGAAAATATGCTACCAAAAGAAATTGCGATAAAGTTACGTAATGGAGAATCAGTGCAACCCGAATATTTCAGTGAAGCTTCCATATATTTTTCGGATATTGTTGGTAGGCTTAGGCATCGATTTATTCAATTTCTTTTTGTTCGACTGAAAACTTGGATATGTAAGACTTTAATTATAATGTACTACTTAAAATGATGCAACGAAATTGGTTGAATTTCAAGTGCGTAGAAATTAGGGAGTCAATCTTTGCTCCACTCCGGAAACGCTTAGAGCTTACCTAAATGTCAAAAATTAATTGGCTAACAATGAGAAGTGAAGTTAAGAATTCAGGTCTGCGTTCTGTCACGGTCGCCAAATGTGAAAGGTTGAAATCAGGATTGAAAGACGGGCAAATAAGAGTTCAATGCTCGTTCAAATGAAATCGAACCATTGAGTTTCCTGCTCGTGTCGAACATTACGAGACGATATCCTTGGCCATCAAACTTTGTGAATGTCGATAGAATTTAATTGAAATAATTGAATTTTGATTTTTCTGTTTGTTCAAGGTTTCACAACCATCTGCCATAAGTCGTCGCCCCTGCAGGTGGTGGAGTTTCTGAACGATCTCTACACTGGGTTCGATGAAGTCATTGAAAAGTTTAAAGTCTACAAAGTTGAAACTATAGGTAAACTAAAACCTAATATTTTGAAAACCAGTAGTGAGTTCCAAAAATTGGATTAACTTACAGGTGGTCGGGCAGAACATAGAAATCGTTAATTGCATACTGTATTCCTATAAAAACTAGGCGACAAAAGGTTTATAATATGTATCTTTATTATATAAGTAGCTTTATTATTATTATTATTGGTAGTTAGTATTATTAAAGTACTCGGTCGACTCGGCGTATTATTCCAATTAGATTACTGCACAAAAAAAGCATCAATGATATAGAATATGATTCTTCTTTCGTGGTTCCGTGGCGTAATGGCAGCCTTCTTGTTTCCAAAGCGGAATGTCCGTGGTTCGATTCTCAGCGGAGCCAACCCTTTACTTTGAAACTAAGGGCCTTTTAATGAAAGAGTATATAGAGTAGATTAGAGTTAAAATCAACTCCTTGAACTAGTTTAACTCCACTCTAGCTTGACTTTTCCTCCTTTCACTCTTTCATGAAACGGATCGAGGTAGTGTTAACTCTACTCTACCTTTTCTTGAAAAGGCCCTTATCAGAATTCTATTTCTGTTTAGGTGATGCCTACATGGTAGCGGCCGGATTGCCCAATCGAATTGGCGAAGGTCACGCCGCGGAACTCGCCGGAATGACTTTGGCTCTCATGAAGTTTGCCAGAAACTATACGATCAAACATACCAGCAGAAATCTCAAAATTCGGGTGGGACTGAATTCCGGTCCCTGTATGGCTGGCGTGGTTGGACTGAAAATGCCGAGATACTGTCTTTTCGGAGACACGGGTAGAAAGTAACCATTGTTCTTAGTTTGAGCTAAAGGGATATTTATTGACATGACACGCAGCTTTTCTCAAATTGCTATAACTAACTGACCGTTAATTGATAAGCTCTAACTCTAAGTTAAAACAAATCTAAATTTAAAAATTTGAAATCTAGCTGCAGAAAGACGATCCCAAAGCGGAAGGGGATCTGGAGGGAGAGTTTGACAGATGATTGAGAATACAAACTACTTTCTAGAAAAGTAGAAATGTTGGAACTGAAGTGCTAAATTATTATTCGTGTGCGACCAGGAAACGATGTTTAGTTTAGGTTTAAGTTTAGGTGCAGGTTTAGTTTAGTTTAGTTGACGTTTCAAAGTCGCTAATCCAGGCTAAATTTCTATGCTAGATAGGCAAGCTAACAAACAACCCCAAGCTTTGTAGTTGATATGATAACATAGGCTGTGTGTGTGTGTGTGCCTAAACACTTTAGGACTAAGTATCTATACATACATGTATTTATGTATTGTGTGGTAGTGTGTTGAAGTCCTAAGTTTTTGGTTTAGTTAACACCGCATCGCGAATGGAATCTACCAGTCTGCCAATGAAAATTCAGACCTCACAAAAGTTTGTCGACTGCCTCAAAAACTATCCACAGTTTGTATTCATCCAAAGGGGTGTTACCGAAGTGAAAGTAAGGAATTCAAGCCATTTATACTTTGACATGGCGTATAGATTCATTTATACTGTCTTGCTACTACAGTAACAACAAACATGCAACAAAAATACACGACTTAGAACTTTTCATAAAAATTAAAAACTTAAAAAAAGATAAATTAAGAGTTGTGCGCGAAAATTTCGTTCTTTTATGGACAATAAAAATTTCCCCAACCAATCAGATTTCTACTGAAGGCAGAAAGTGACTCGCTCCTCGCAGAGCAACATTCAGGTCAGTGGGTGGGTGGAGATACCTGAGGGCTTGTATAATTCAGGATTCATTTTGGTGAAATTTCTGCGCTATTCGGTGCTTTCCCTGTATTTAGGGTAAAGGAAAAATGATGACCTACTGGCTGATGAGCGAGAGCGATCAGACTAAATGTGATCTGAACGGAGCGGATTTTGAAGAGGAGGAACTCGCAGAGGAATTTCCAGTTCATATGTACAGAGCCTATATCGATGACGTTTCTGATGTTGAAAATCAGGACAATTAGTTTTTATTACTATTACATCTACATCCTATCACGTACAAACAAACCCGTATCCTGAAGAGTCGATTCTACAGTACATGGAATATGAAAAATTGTGATCAAAATCTCAACATTGCACGACACTTAGATCCCATGAAAAATCTGATCGTTGCGTGTCGAAAACTTTACCAGCATCAGTTAATAGCAACAGTTGACTTTATACACTAACAAAAACTCAAATTTTAAAATACACTACGTGTATATATAGATAGTATTTTGGAAAATGCTAGAAATGCTTCCGCAAACAATTTCAAAAGTGGCATAACCAATTATTTACTGTATGGACATGCTGCAACTGGATAAAGGACAAATCCACTACGCAAATATAACAAGCTTCAAATGTTTCTGATCAGAGCTGGCAGTTTTATTATCTGGACCTTTCCAGTTTCTAGCCTTTCTAGAAAGGAGAGGTTCCATCCCCCTAGTAGGGGGAATCTAGAGTGGTCCAAAACACCAATGCCGTAAATTTTGCCTGTAATGTATAAACTAAAAAGTGGTTGTTGGCCGGCCGAGGAAAACAAGGCCAGCCTACAATGCCGCCAATTCGGCCGGCCTTCAGAAACAGGACAATACTTGATATTATCTGCTATATATAACCAGGAGTAACTTTATGCATCAAAGCTACTAATTTTGCAAAATACACGAAAGCTATTTCAAAACTTGTACCGATCGGCCTGTTTTGACCAGCCGCCCGACCTGTTCACACACCCGCACAGACCAGACGAGCAGCAACACTACTAGTGCTAAGAAATTCAAACCAAACAAAGTGAGTAAAAAACTAACACTCGTTTGCACCAAATGTGATGAGCAAATGATTAGCGAATTTCGTGTTAAGCAATTGCTTAGCAAGTGCTTAATCCTAAACACCTTTGCACCAAATCTGATTGAGTTAACCAACTGCTAAGTAGATGCTAAGCAAGTGCTCAAAGAGTAAATATTTAATCATATTCTGGGGGAGGATTAACTGCGAAATTCCCACTAATTTTTCGAAATTATTACTATCTCCAGTCACACCGTAATGACGAAAATATTTGCAAGATACCTAGAGGTTTCCCATGTTGCTGTTAATAGCACGAAACCAAATAAAAAAGTTCGCCAAACAATTTGCAAAGTTTAACTAAATGAAAGCAGTTTAAGATTCTTTTGCAACTTGGAGATATTCGACACGTTTAGTCCACACACACACACACACACACACACACACACAGGGTTTTTTCAAAATCGGACCTGTGTAAATCTTGTGTAAATTTAAATTTCACTGTGTATTTTTGTTTGAAGCTGTGTAAAATTTAAAAGTGTCGTTTTTCAACTGTAATATAAAATAAAATACATTTAGACGTTATTTTCTTGCTACAATGTTATTTTCGGATAATTCAAGCCAAAGTTATGCCAACTGCACTTGTGTAACATTTCGAAAGAAGCACGCGGGGGGTCTGGGGGGCGGAGTCCCCCAGAAGTTGAGAAAATATTGTAAATTGCAATAGAATTCATAATGGAAATGTTTAAAAAGATTAATTCATCAAATGTCAAAAATAAGATTGGACAAATTTAAATTTCTCGCCTACTCAAACGATTTCTTTATTTATCCAACTTTTTGGAATAATTTTTTCACAAACTTGCTGGTCACGTACTAAGGTTCGACGCTTTAACTGCTACTGGGGACGGCTCCATATAGTACAGACACACCAATTATACAACGGAGGGGGGTCTGGGGGGCGGAGCCCCCCAGAAGTTGAGAAATTTTTTAAATTAACGGCAGAAACGGCATTGAAAAGTTGTATTCCTTTAGCTTTCGTATTGAATATTTCTTGGGTTGTATGGCAACTATTTTTAGGCTCTGACTGCTTTTATTATTATATATACAAGAGATAAACAAGAAATCATATTGAATAATACTAGCTTCAGAAAACATATGTATAGTTAAATACGAATAAATACTACCTAGCTATTTACGAATATTCACACGCAGTACGAAAATAAATTATACGCAACTGTATAAGTAGAAGCATTAAGACTTAGGAGAATAAAACACCCATAACCATGTTGATGCAGAAATGCAGAAAACCATTCTAAACCATTGGAAACAGGCGGGGGTCTGGGGGGCGGCAGCCCCCAGTTAAAAGCTAGAGCTTTTTTAAAACTTAAAGACTTGAAAACTATTTTTTCAGAGCACTTTTTGTAAAAATTTTCGAAAACTTGGCTGTGTATTTTGTTGTGTAAATTAGTTTTTCACTGTGTAAATTAATTTTTTTTGTGTAAATACACAGTATTTTACACAAAAAACCCTGCACACACACACACACATATATATGTGTATATATATATATCTTTATATATATATATATATATATATATATACTACAGTTAACACAACAATAGTACTCATCCCAGATAGAGACATGTATAATTCAACCGATTCAATTGAAAAATTTATTTCTTGCATCAAAAGGCTATCAGCAGTTCTTGCAATCACCATGATAATGACAAACTTCCCGTAGCTAATTGGTTCAAATACAAAAATCCAGCATTTTCATTGGACTTTTCTTGGCAATGCTAACCATTTGCTAAGCAACTGCTAAACTGATGATCTGATAATCAATAGCTAATCAGACGTGGTGCAGAGGAGTTGTTGCTAAGCAAATGCTCAAGATTAGCACTTGTTTAGCTGATCATGTGGTCTTCGGATTAGCAGATGCTTAGCAAATAGTTAATCACATTTGGTGCAAACGACCGTAAGTCGATGATTTAAGTAGACGTTTAAAAATTTTGACTAAAATTCAGCAACAAGGTCCGTGGAAGGAAGCCCAGTTTCAGACTATTTGGGACACAAAAATGGGAGGTACCCCCAAAAGACTTTGGATTAACCTATACCTAAGCTGGAGCAAGTACGAGTAAACTCAAAACAAATAACATTTACTCCTCTATCAACAACAACACTTTACTGGTACACAAAATAATCCAACTAGATAAATAAAAACTAAAATGGTCTACTACTAAAAACAACAAGAACAACAGCCAAAAGTGATACTCTAATCTTCCTTCTTCGCAGGGGCTTGGGCGTTTTTCGCCTGTGCCAGCATCGCCTTAAACTGATCGGACGAAACGACAGGTGTCGATTTTTTAACCGACTCTTTCGAATCGGCGGCCAAGTCCTTGGATTTGGCCGAAGCCACAGCCAGTTCATATAGGTTGTATCGCTTCCAGGCCGCAAAGTTCTCCAACACCGACAGGGCGCAGACGCGTCCCAGCACATCCACTGACAGACAGTAGTCCGGGTTGGTCAGGTCTGTTCTAAAGAGCGGTCGAAGCGATGTGATAATCTCAGCGACCCGGGGAATCACATCCTCCCGACTCAGGGCAGAGTTGTGCCGACTCTGAAACAGGACGCTGAAGGTTGCCGAGGGCCGTTCGGCGGCCGACGGCAGGCAGAGTTGACACAGACTCTCAACGGCCTCGGCAATCTCGTCCAGATCGGCGCGGCAGGTCAGATCGACCGGGACCAGGCGGCGAATGAATCGGGCTGAACAGCGGCCGGGCCGGCTGGCCACCACATCCTGAGCAATGGCCTGAGCGAGCTGGCGAGGCCCGCAGGCCTCCGTTTGCCATCGCTGCTGAACAAACAGGACGTTTCGAATACCAGTCTTGCGCGCGTGGAACAGGCGCTGGCTGGGCTGACGCGCCGAGGCACACTCTCGCTTTAGCTCTTTCTCAAGGTCATCATCGTCGTCATCATCATCATCGTTGTTAGCTTTGTTACCATCATTTTTATTACCCATATCTGTTTTAGTAACATCCGTCTTATCCGGTTCTGCTGCCGATTTTAGGTCGTCGGAGTCCGGTTGATCTGTCGGTTCACCCGAATCAACATTTTCTTCTTCTTTCTCGTCTTCTGCTTCTTTCGCCGGCTTACATTCCCCAGCAGCTAAATTCGAATCATCATTGGCCTGTTCCAGGTTTGACTCTGATTTATCTCCATTCTGCGCCTCTTCTTTCGCCTCGGCTTGGCCATCCGCGTTGCTTTTCGACAAACTGTTTTCATCTCCTGCAATCTCTGGTTTCGCTTCCGCCTGTTCTGACTGTCGCTTTAATGCCTGATCAGTTTTTCGTTTCAGAGTGCAACATTTCACCTAAACAAACAAAAAAAACAATAAACATATAACACAATGATTGTAAACAAAGACTAAACTGTGGTTGCTATTGTTCAAAAAAAGCTACAATATTGTTGACTGATATTATGTTGTAATAACCAGAAAATTCTGCTTAACTTCCAATCTAATTAATCAGACATGAAGTTCGCATAGCAACCTTCTGGTACGTCGTAGATCGAGGAAACTAAACTGGGGGTGGTTTAAAGCTTAGCCGAAGGCCTGGTCATGGTTCTCAAAGTAATAGACAATGGTTTAGTTTTGCCGAAGTTCTAGCCAAAACCCAAATTTCAATTGTTTCTTAAGGTGGTGGTTTCCTTTTGTGTAATAATGTGACCTTACAAGGTCAAATTCTTTAGGCATGTGAATGAGACTTTCCAAATATATCATTTTGGTGCTCATTAACATTCTGGGAACACTCACGCATTTTTAGATTAAAAATAAGAATTTTTAGGGTTGTTGCAATGATTCTCTCAGTATATACGTAGTCGATACACCGCATTGGTTGTTATGGCTGAAACGAAGGCACTCAAATGAACATTTTTGCTTTAACAACCCTTGAGCAACCTCTAATGATTAAGTCTGTATAAGACAAAACCGTTTTGAGGGTAAAACATGGCCATTGTAAAGAAATTCTGTGCTTTCAAAATTAAGGATCAAGTAAACAATCTCCCCCCCCCAGCCTCAATTGGGGGGGGGAGATAGTTTACTTCATGTTAACTTTAGCAAAACTTAACCAATTTCGCTCAAATTTTGTGTGGATGCATTCCAACACATGTCTGATTGATTGGTGATAAAATTTTAAAAATTTAAATTCTTAAGTTTTTTAAGGGGGGACCAAGGGGAATCAAAACATTTTTTGTCGGCAATTCTGTTGAAACATTGTGTATAGGGGTTTTCGAGGTCGTAAAACAAGAATCTGAAGTCGGTTTTTCGATTCAGTTTTTCGTTAGTTCAGTACAAGCTTACATCTTAAGCTTACTACTTTAGCTTCGTCGCCGTCATCGTCGTAGGTGGTCGATCAGGCAAATCCTATACACGGCGAGCCAGAAGCCCGCTGCCACTATGGAAGCGAAGAACCGCCCAAGGTTTTTCCCTGAGGCAGGAGAGGTCCGGTGAGGTTCCCAGTTCTAACAATCGTTCACGGGCAAACATTGGGCACCTGACAATCAGATGCTCAACATCCTCCTCCTCTCCAGAGGAGCAGTGCTGGCATAGGGACTTGGGTAGCTGTCGGGGTCAATAGAGTGGCGATAGGAGGTCAGGAGCCAGGTTTTGCCCGACCTGAGCTGACTGAGGAGTGCCCGATCTGCTCTGGCCATTCCTGCTTCCCGGTCCGGGGGCAAGGGTCCTTGGTTCTGATAGATTGCTGCCGCTCTTGGGTGTTGGGGTGAGGTAATCCATTTTTGTCGGAAGTGGCGCTTGATGATGGATTTGGCGGTAGAAATGTCAAGCGGAATGTTCTCCTGTGGAAGTGCTGAACCCTCGCCCGCAAGGCGATCAGCCGTCTCGTTCCCGGGCAGGCCGGCATGTCCCGGGGCCGGGACCCACTGGATTACTAGGCGGTGTGCCGACAGTGCCCTGAGGCCGTTCCAGACTTCTAAGAGGATGGCAGAATGAGGCTTTGATTCCACTCTTAATTAGCCCGACTGTGAGTCAGTGCAAATTCTGATCGACGTAGGTGTCTGCGGGTCGAGGTTCTGGTTTACCCAGTTCAGTGCACGGGCCACCGCTGTGATTTCTGACCTGAAGCTGGAGCAATGCCTTCCAGCCGGGTAGCTGAGATGGACAGGGGGCCTGCCGTCTCTGAAGATGACACAGATGCCGCTTCCTCCATTGGCGAACTACTTTAGCTTATACTGAGCTAACGGAAAGCTAATCGAAAACGGACTTCAGATTCGTGTTCTACGAACCTGAGAGCCCCTGTACAATGTTTCAGCAAAATTGACGACAAAAACTTTTTTGATTCCCCTTGGTCCCCCCTTAAAAAACTTAAAAATTTAAATTTTTTAAAATTTTAAAATTTTATTACCAATCAATCAGACATATGTTGGAATGCATCCACACAAAATTTGAGCGAAATTGGTTAAATTCTGAAAGATTTATAGCGTTGGGGGGAGATAGTTTACTTGAGAATTTTGGGGGGGGGGGAGATTTAATATTTTAATTTTTAAAAGCTACTTAATATTTTAAAATTGTATTACAATTTTACAACTTATACTTATAATTGATAGTGTGATAATTTTATCTTATAACTGATATTTTAGTCTTTATAAACAATGGCATTTTTATATCATGATGACATTATTTTGTGTATACAAAACTATACGTAAGTAAGTAATTTGAAAATTCAGAGTTAAATAGGATTATCAATGATGTGGTGTGCGTCAACGGAAGTAGATGCCTTTCAGATTCAGCGAAACTCCAGAAAAATTTCTCCCTAAATTCTAGTGTGCGTCTACGGAAGTAGATGCATTGAGTGCACTTTAGTTTAATGTCAAGTGTGCGTATACGGAAGAATCACCTTGTTTACTTGATCCAAAATTAATGCCAAATTTTTGATTTAGATTTAAGAGATTTTGAAATAGATTTGATGCATCCAGGTGAAAGAGCGCATCGAATTTAGTATAATATTTAGCTAATAAAACCAAATTTATATAATGAATTGGTAACGATTTTTATCGATTTGAAAAGTTCAAAAATTGTGCTACATCTACCAATCAGGTTTCATAAGCAAAATAACCATTTTTGAACAATATTCAAAAATGGTCATTTTTGACTAATTTAAAAAGTTTTAAGGCTTAATCGATGTTTTTAAGCGTTCTAAATGCATTAAAACTCCCATATCGCTTCAGAGAAAATTTTTTGCTGGGTTCTGACCAGTTTTTTACCCGATCAGCGGCGAAATATTGGGTGTAAAAAATTGGTCAGCTGCTGGAGCCGTGTGCGTTCATTACCGAGAATTGCTTAATCGAGAATTGCGTTACCGAGAAAATGAGCAGCCGTTAATTTGAAATTTTGCTTTACCGAGAAAAGCCAAATATACACATTTTGCATAACCGAGAATTGCTTTACCGAGAATTGCTTAATCGAGAAATGTACGTTATCAATACTGGACTATAAATGATGAATGGAAGAATATAATATGAACAGTATATAACTGAATATAACTTTAACAGCTTTGTAAGTGTGCTTCTGTTTACTTATGTTTATATATATATATCATCAATATGATTTTAAACAAGTTGTATGATTTTACCTCATTTTTCTAATTAATCAAATTCAAACACGTACGTAAGGGTGTAACAAATTAGATTTTAACTTGTATAAATAACGTAATTATTTGCCGGGTGGTTCTGTATGCTAAACTATACATGCATAATAAATAGAAAGTTACTCAATTTAGTTTTTGATTTTAAATTTGCTGTGAAAAACATAAAATATAAAAATCATAAGGCTTGAAATTTTTCAGACACAAAAAATACAGAAGTAAGTCTCACCTGAAGAATCAAGCTTTTACTTTGCTTTGGTTTTGTGAATTTTGGTTTTCTTAAAACTTAACGACCTGCTTTACGATTTGCGCTGACAATCAATCTGAAATCAAATTTTCAATTTTAGCGTCAGCATTATTCAATATCAAAACTTCTTAGCTTAGCCAGTATACAAAGAACTGGGTTACCAATGGATGGCAGATTAGTGCTTAGCTGCTAAACAAAGTAGAAGCAATTGGAAGTGGAATTATGTATGTACTCTTGATAAGAGTTCGTAACTCTTATTCTATTATATTATGTAATCTTGGTAATTAAGTTTAGAGTGGCACACTATTGTATTATGTACTCTTACTTACATTAATATATTTAAGGTTATTTAAGTATATATAAACTTAAAAATTCAACTTGTTACGGTATCACAGATGAAACTGGGTCACTATTTACTGACCCGGTGACCGGGTCGACCGCTGACCCGGTATTTTTGAAAATTCAGGTTTAAGCTTGCAAACAATTAAAAATACTTTATTGGGGTGCGGTGAGTGTTTTAGGTATACCATTTTGGACATTTTTGACGACTAAAATATATATCAAGTTGGGCAAAAGTTTTACTTTCCTTAAAATAGTAGCACTGGATAGTGAATATTGTAAGTAAGCCGGAAAAAATCAAAACTATTTGCACGATTTTGCACTCAATAATGTGACGTAAACTACTTAGCTTTTTGAATCAAACGAATTGGAACAAAATATATACTTTGCCAAAGTCATAACATCATCTAATTCCAATCATAGGGTTTATCATTAGCACTTTTCTGTTTTATCATTATATATTTTAAGTGAAATGTTTCACTTAGGTGTATGATTGAAGTTTCACTCAGCGGAAATTCTTTGGAAATATTTTTTCGTATGGCTAGGATTCAGAGAATAGGAACTAAAATCAATCACAATTGGTTGCTGAAGATATGTAGTAAGCCATAACAATTGCAAAAAATGCAAAGTAAAACTCAGAATCTGTAAACCTTGTTTTGCTGAGTTTCCTTCTTACCGAGATTTGAAACCCGCAGTCTGACCCTCTCCCTCCAAAAATAATAGCAGCAGCGATAAATCACTTACAGTAGATGGAGCATGGAGAATTTTAAATTTTAAAATAAAGATTTCAGACTCTCAGGGCCCATGTAATACGTAGTTTTCATTTTCTAGTTAAGATTCAACACAACCATTGTAGTTTCAAATCTAGATCTAAGCTTGACAGGACATTACAAATATTCTGATGACAATACTTACAGCGACAAGCATTTAGAAAAACCTACACGATTAAGTTAAGCATATTTCTATTGCTAGTTTTTGAGTATATATATATTATATATATATTCATATATATATATATAATTGTTGAAGTTTTCAGTTGACAAAAATTGGTAAAACTTTGAAAAATATCCTATAACAGCAAAAAATTCTTCCAATCAAAAATATCGGATCAAGACCAGGTCAGAGCTCCTGAAACGGTTACCCGGTGACCCGGTCCATATAGTGACCCGAACTGACCCGGTGACCCGGTTTCATCTCTGTACGGTATTTTATTTTTAATTTTTATTTATAATTTTAACCACATACTATTCCGGATTATATATCTTAGAAATATTGCTTCACGTAATATAACATTGTGAGAAAATTGATCTGTGTGTTGGTAGGGCACACAAATTTATATTCATGTTATCATATTCTTCAGATTCCACAATTCTTGCATGCTTCGTTGCTCACAAGTATATGCGGGTTTAGACATTTTCTCGGTTAAGCAATTCTCGGTAAAGCAAATTCTCAGTTTAACAAATTCTCGGTTCAGCAAATTCTCGCTGTTGCAATTCTCGCTTAAGCAATTCTCGGTAAAGCAATTCTCGGTTAAGCAATTCTCGATAATGAATGTAAACCGCTGGAGCTCCAATGCAGCAGGGGATATGGTGTCTTGTGTGTTAATATTTGGGGCCAATACAAACCCACACGCCAAGTATTGTAGCCAGGAATCTCTCCATGCTAGCAAGAGAAGCTTGAAAATTCCGACATGACCCTTAGCTTTTGGCGGTGGTTTTGGGAGGTCAACGCTAAAAACATAAGTATATAATGAAAACTTTCTATTTAGCCCAGGGGTCTCATACAGTGTGTGGTAAGCTAGGGTGGCGCTATATTACCCACATTAGTTGCACTCACCGGGTCTACCAGGCTACCAGGGCGGCACCAATTTTTACCCTTACCATTTTACCCGGGTCAGACTACGTATATACAGAAGTCACCTGTAGTTTGCTTTACAGTATCATCTGCTGAAAATATTTGATTCCTGTAATCAATACTGGAACGTTTGTAAGAGCTTGAGTAATTTGGATTACCCCTGAAGGACTATTAAATATCGCGAACTGCTTCTATGCATGCAGAAACATGAAATAACGCAGCTTTTAACACATTGGGTAATTTTGAGATGACCGGAAAAAACCAACCCTAATGCCTATTATATCTGGAGTTCATTGCTTTGGCAGAAAAACTATTTTGCTTTGAACATCGATTTTTCAAAAACTACTCGAAGGATTCGCGTAATTTTTGAAATGATGAAAATTCGCAGCGGGCAATTTTTCGTGGTTTGAGCTGAAACATCTTCAGTTGCGAGAAAGCTCAATGCAAAGTTGCTGCATTTCGTGTAACCGCACATTTTACGATTTCTCGAGCAGTAAAACATGTTGAAAGCAAATCCAAAAAATCTAGATTTAGCCGTTATGTCTGAACAGTTTTCCTCAAGCAATAATGCGTAACCGAACGAAGTAC
>JASAND010024817.1:0-30691 GCA_030248195.1 Trissonchulus latispiculum
TACTGTTAGATTTAGTGTTAATGTAGAAAGTAGCTATTTGTGTTCCATTACTATTAGAATCACTATTAGTGTCTGTTGATATGAGTATTGATGTAATATGTAGACGGATATATCTGAAACGTATGGAATTGATCCTGAAGCTACTTAAGTTCGTAACTGTCATGGAATTTTTTAATTATTTAAAGAAATTTTGACAAGAGCACTTGGCACTGTTTGAGAATGCGTCAATCGACTTCTCAGTAAGAGTGTTAAGTGCTATTGTTGTTGTGAAAAAAGACTTTCAAAATTGCAATAGTCAGGGAGTGATCAGTATAAGCAGTGGCGATGAGAATGTGTCAATCTTCTTCTCGGAAGTTACTGTTTGTTCTGGTTGTTTGCTGACAGCAAAACTAGATTTCAGCATCTGGTAACCTACGTATGCGAAAGTATAAGTACGCAATATTATTGTTATATATAGGTTGAAACAATAATAATAAGAATGCGTGATGAAGCAGTGTTTGTGTGACCAGTCTGTTGCAAATGCATGTCAGTGTTTTAGTTTCGTTCACAAAATGTGTAATTGTTTGTTGATCATATAGCGTAATGAATGTTTAAAGTTGGTCAAGTGAATTCATCAGTAGATAATGTATAATCAAAGTTTATATATAGACTTTGAAAAATTGAAAAAAGCCACTTTTGCAACGAGTAACAGTGCCTTTGTTTCTGTTCGAAATCACTGGAATCGTACTGCAGAGCTTAAAACGCCAGTTCAGTAACTACGTATAGGATAGAGAATGTGTTAATCTTCTTCTCATCTTGTAGTGTCTGCACTGTGAATATTTAGAATACTTCATTCAAAATTAATTGTGCAGAAACATAGTGATGTGTTCAGATTACCAAAATTGGTCAAACGAATTCGTCCTTAGTGAACATATGATCAAATTTCGCATATTGAAAAATGGAAAGAATCACTTTAGCAGTCATATCAAAGTGCCTTTGTTTCTGTATGAAATCATTGGAATCCTAGAATAGAGCCTAAAACGCCAGTTCAGTGACTACGTATAGGATAGAGAATGTGTAAATCTTCTTCTCATCTTGTAGTGTCTGCACTGTGAATATTTAAAATATTTCATTCAAAATATATTGTACAGAAACATAGTCATCTCTTCAGATTACCAGAATTTGCTCATAATTTACAAAAAACAGTATATAACTATATCTCCAGCAGACATAAGTATATAGGTAGACTTAGTACATACTGTGTATTCTGAAGTAATGAAAAAGGACTTTAGCTCTCATATATATATATATATATAACAGTGCCTTTGTTTCTGTACGAAATAATCATAATCCTAGAATTGTGCGTAAAACTCCAGTACAGTGACTACGTATAGGATAGAGAATGTGTCAATCTTCTTCTCTTCTTGTAGTCTCTGCACTGTGAATATGTACACTATATATGTCATTCAAAATCAATTGTACAGAAACATAGTCATCTGTTCAGACTACCAGCATTTGCCCATAGTTTACAGAAAATAGTATATAAGTATATCTCTAGCAGACAAGTATACTATATAGGTAGACTTAGTACATACTGTGTATTCTGAAGACTGTCAGTTTTGTCGTGTAATGCATTATATTGTTGTGCTTTGTAGAATTGCATTGTACTGTATTTTATGTGTGTTTTATGTAGCTGTACGTTGTGTGCTGCTACATTCCGCTTTAGTAACTAAACTTTGAATTCTCACTGAGAAAGCTTTGTAATTAATGAAAGCAAACCAGAAATATTGCAACATTCAATGAAATTACCTATTTAACTTTTGAATGCATCTCAAAAATAATAGAGAATCAGAATGTTTTTAATTGGTGAGAATGTGTCAATCTTCTTCTCTCCAGTTGCGAATATTCTGTATTTATATTTCTGATAATCCAAATTGATCTTTACATAATATCAGTAACACATTGTTTCCTGGAATGTATACAATTTTTGTTCGTTGTATGTCTAACTGTTTAGTACTAGTATAACTGAATTTTGTTTCTCCTTATCTCTTGTATATTAACCGACATTAAATACTAGACGTAGTCTTGATTTTGATAGGAGTAGTGAGGAAATTTTAAAGTTGCAAGAAACAGCGTGGACAAAGATCTTGGTTTAGTGGTTGGATGAAGACAATGCAGTTTATCACTATAGCTTAATTGATTAGTTGCTGTTTTGCAAACTCCAACAATTGTGAGGACAAAATGTTTCAAATTCTTCGCTTTTGTTGTTAACGGTTTCTTTGATACAAGGAGCTGCTATTGAATGGATGGCATGTATTATCATCAGTCTTTATTACTACTAAAGTTTCCTACAACATTTCTATAGCGCTTTTGTAAAATAGTTCAGCGCGGTTATTCTTAAATTTTTTCACGCACTGAAGGATTTTGTTCGTGGTGTATGGTATGGTTTAACTCTTTGTAACGAAATGTTTAGTGTAAAGTTAAAATTTCAAATTTTTTGCTTCAAATTAAGCTTTGTTCTGAATTAGTGTTCAGTGTGTAGTTCATTGCTCACACTTGCAACTGGGTCTGAGATTTGGTAATTTCGCTTTTAGTAACTTTTATTTTTAAACATTTATTTGTATCTCTGAAATCATTAGAATACGTTTTGAAATATGTTTGACGCATTTCAGTATCCAACATTCTCTGGTTTGATCAGTTGACCTGAACAATTTGATACTGTTATTACAGTCACTATATAATAATGAATTTCAACTTTCAACCATTTACTTCTAGATACGTTAGCGTATCTTGCTCTGTTCGGGCGCAGCAGCATCTTGTCTCTGCTAATGTAGCCATAGATGCCGGACACACAGCCACATTCTACTTCCGATGTCTAGTCTGCCTAACTGTCACGTTTTCTCCGTTCAGCATTAGATCCAGTGTTTCTCTGCAGCCTGTGTGTGGACAGTTTTCGTTGACAGAAATTGGTTACCCTATAAATTGATTAAATTTCTCTCACAGTCATTTAACATAAGACTAAGTTGATTTTAATGAATCTGCCTAACTTTGTACGGCTAAAGCAACATGTGTGGTAAATGCTCACATTCACATCTGAAAACCTGCGTTTCAAATTTAGAAAATAAACAATAATAAAGTGTAGCTCATTGCTCACTTTAGCTATGCAAAATTAGAATTTGAAATAAAATTTTAATAGGCTGAGGTGATAGTGATACCTACAGAGTAGTTCATTGCTCTCTGGATGGTGTTATCGCTTAACCAAACGTATATTACTTACACATCAAATGGAAGGCAACGACGTGGAATGGATTGGCATCAATGGAGAAGCTTGAAATTAAAATTTTAATAGGCTGAGGTGATAGTGATACCTACAGAGTAGTTCATTGCTCTCTGAATGATGGTATCGCTTAACCAAACATATATTACTTACACATCAAACGGAAGGCAACGACGTGGAATGGATTGGCATCAATAGACAAGCTTGAAATATCTTACGGGTGACCGTAATGTTGTATTTTGCATTGTTACTGTTGTATATAAATGTGTTGATTTTTTAATAAAATAAAAAAAACAAAAACCCGTGTGCTCTCCTACACGCCATCGGGGGCGGCCCCTACTGCGATGGGGATGCTTCTTTCGTGCGTTCTATGCTTCGACTATGTCTCAAGTTGACAAAAAAAGCAAAAATTGAAATTTAAAACAGATAGAACAATGCACGAAAGAGGTAGAGAGGTTTCCTCTCCGTGGACAATGTAGGCTTTGATTGCATTTTATAAACAATGTATATTGCTGTTCTTGTGTTTCAGATTTATGGTAACTACAGATGGAAGCTTGAGATCAGAGATCAGCTAAGACGATCAGACGTTATCAGGACCTCTTATCAACAAAAAACAAAAGGTGTTTATCTTATACCATTGTAGCAATCATCGGCAAAACCCAATACTATTAAGGGAAAACTCAATACTATAAACGGAAAACCCAATGGTATAAGAGGAATAATGCAGCGGCAACCCATTCATGCCAATTTGCTTGTTATTATTATTCTCCGGATTCTTGTCCCCCCCCTCTATCTCGAGATTGGGAAGGGGTAGAGAGGTGGTTGATACCTCATTTTGAAGGTCTTGACTTGAACTGCTCCCGGAAGCGCGGGGAGCCCCGGGGGTGCAGAGGTGCTCCCGGAGCACCCCCGTGAGTAAAAATGAGTAAAATTAAAAAGTTGTCCAAATGAGCTAATTTTGGTATCATTCGAAAGCTCTCGGCGAGTAATGAAAAAGTTGTAATAGGGTCAAGGCCTAAAAATGCACTCATTTTGAGTTACGAGGCCGAAAATAGTCAAAAATGGCCAAAAACGGCCAAAATGGCTCAAAATTGAAAGTTCTCAGATCGGACTCATATCGGTATCATTCGAAAGCTCTCGTGGCGTAGATAAAAAGTTATAATAGGGCCAAGGCTCCAAAATGTACAGAAAAGGAGTTTCGGGGCCTGAAAGGGGTCAAAAATGGCCAAAAACGGCCAAAATGGCTCAAAATTGAAAGTTGTCCAATTGGGATCATATGGGTATCATTCGAAAGCTCTCGTTGCGTAGATAAAAAGTTATAATAGGGCCAAGGCACCAAAATGTACAGAAAAGGAGTTTCGGGGCCTCAAAGGGATCAAAAATGGCCAAAACCGGCCAAAATGGCTCAAAATTGAAAGTTGTAGGATCCGGTCGATACCAGTGTCATTCGAAAGCTCTCGTTGAGTAGATAAAAAGTTGCAATAGAGACAAAGTTCCTAACTGCATGCAAACTGAGTTATGCCCCTTGATAAAAGGAAAAATGCCAGCGGCAACCCATTCATGCCACTTTGCTTGTTATTATTATTTCTTCTCCGGATTCTTGTCCCCCCCCTCTATCTCGAGATTGGAAAGGGGTAGAGAGGTGGTTGATACCTCATTTTGAAGGTCTTGACTTGAACTGCTCCCGGAAGCGCGGGGAGCCCCGGGGGAGCAGAGGTGCTCCCGGAGCAGCCCCGTGAGTAAAAATGAGTAAAATAAAAAAGTTGTCCAAATGAGCTAATTTTGGTATCATTCGAAAGCTCTCGACGAGTAAAGAAAAAGTTGTAATTGGGTCAAGGCCTGAAAATGCACTCCTTTTGAGTTATGAGGCGAAAAATAGTGAAAAGTGGCCAAAAACGGCCAAAATGGCTCAAAATTGAAAGTTGTCCAATTGGGTTCACATGGGTATCAATCGAAAGCTCTCATTGTGTAGATAAAACTTTATAATAGGGCCAAAGCACCAAAATGTACAGGAGATGAGTTACGGAGCCTCAAAGGGGTCAAAAATGGCCAAAACCGGCCAAAATGGGTCAAAATTGAAAATTTTCGGATTCGGTCGATATGGGTGTCATTCGAAAGCTCTTGTTGAGTAGATGGATCGTTTTAATAGGGTCAAAGCACCAAAATGTACAGAAAATTAGTTACGGGGCGTCAAAGGGGTCAAAAATTGACAAAACCGGTCAAAATGGTCAAAATTGAAAATTGTCGAAAATCCACAATATGGCTATCATTCGAAAACTCTCGTTCAGAGGATAAAAAGTTGTAATAGAGTCAAAGCTCTTAAATGTACGCAGCTTCAGATATGACTCCTGATAAGAGGAAAAATTACAGCGGCAACCCATTCATGATACTTTGCTTGTTATTATTATTATTATTAGCAGGTGGGTGTCCCCCCCCTAGAACTCGAGATTGGGAAGGGGTACAGGGTTGGTTAATACCTCATTTTGAAGAGCGTGAAAAGAAGGTGTGCATCCGTGAATTTCATCACTCTATCTCCACCCAGTCGACCAGGGCAGGGAATTTAAAATTTAAATTTTTAAAAATCGAAGGTGGTGGTTCTGGTTCTCTGGAAACGCCTATTATTAGTTGTTTTTCGAACTCGTTAGTCAAGATGAGCCGGTGTATTTGCTAGGACACGGCTTAGAATGGTATATCAAGTAACTTTTAGCGATATTTATTCGAAAATTCCTTATCCCAACTGCCCTTTTATGGGCAACCATTTTCAGATGAAGGTGTCAAAAATGGTCAAAAACTTTTTGTCAGCGATTTGGATGAAAAGTCGGTCATAGGGTAATTCGGGGACGTAGATTCCAAATCTGCAATCGAAATTTTTCTAGCTTGTATGGATCTCGAGATGTGGTCAAAAGTTACACTGTTGGAGACCGCAAAAGTGAGCAAACTGCCCAGAAACCCCTAATATCTGTGTTTTTTGAACTCATTAGTCAAGTTTAGCCGGTGGATTTGCTAGAACACGGTTAGAATGGTATATCAAGTAACTTTTAGCGATATGTAGTTGAAAATTGCTTATCCCAACTGCCCTTTTATGGGCAACCATGTTCAGGCAAAGGTGTCAAAAATGGTCAAAAATTTTTTGTCTCCGATTAGGTTGAAAAGTCGGTCCTAGGGTAATTCGGGGACGCAGATTCCAGATCTGTAATCGAAATATTTCTAGCTTTTGAGTATCTCGAGATGTGGCCAAAAGTTACACTGTTGGAGACCGCAAAAGTGAGCAAACTGCCCAGAAACCCCTAATATCTGTGTTTTTTTAACTCATTAGCCAAGTTTAGCCGGTGGATTTGCTAGAACACGGTTTAGAAGGGTGTATCAAGTAACTTTTAGCGATATTCAGTCGAAAATTGCTTATCCCAACTGCCCTTTTATGGGCAACCATTTGTATGAAGTAGTGTTAACAAAGTGAAATGGGAAAGTCACTTATCCCAACTGCCTTTTCAAGGGCAACCATTTTAGGATGAAGGTGTCGTCATTATTGTATTCGAATAAAACCAAGCATATTGCAGAAGAACGCATTTCTTGAACGAGAGGCTATCAAAGTCTTAGGAAATAAAGCTGTGACCTAAATGGAATGTACAGGTGGGCAACACACTCTCGCAGTCGCTAGTTGTGTTGCCCACTTTTCCAAAGGAATGGGCAACACTTTGTTATTGGTCTGTGCTTATTGGGTTGCCGCTTTTTCAACAAAAAGGCAACCCTTTAACTTGGGTATGTCCGTTATTTATTATTATTATTTCTTCTCCGGATTCTTGTCCCCCCCCTCTATCTCGAGATTGGAAAGGGGTAGAGAGGTGGTTGATACCTCATTTTGAAGGTCTTGACTTGAACTGCTCCCGGAAGCGCGGGGAGCCCCGGGGGAGCAGAGGTGCTCCCGGAGCACCCCCTTGAGTAAAAATGAGTAAAATAAAAAAGTTGTCCAAATGAGCTAATTTTGGTATCATTCGAAAGCTCTCGATGAGTAAAGAAAAAGTTGTAATTGGGTCAAGGCCTGAAAATGCACTCATTTTGAGTTATGAGGCGAAAAATGGTAAAAAATGGCCAAAAACGGCCAAAACGGCTCAAAATTGAAAGTTCTCAGATCGGACTCATATCGGTATCAATCGAAAGCTCTCATTGTGTAGATAAAAAGTTGTAATAGGGCCAAAGCACCAAAATGTACAGAAAATGAGTTACGGAGCCTCAAAGGGGTCAAAAATGGCCAAAAACGGCCAAAATGGGTCAAAATTGAAAATTGTCGGATTCGGTCGATATGGGTGTCATTCGAAAGCTCTCGTTGAGTAGATGAAACGTAGTAATAGGGCCAAAGCACCATAATGTACAGAAAATTGGCTACGGGGACTCAAAGGGGTCAAAAATGACCAAAACCGGCCAAAATGGGTCAAAATCAAAAATTTTGGAAAACCCACAGAATGGGTATCATTCGAAAGCTCTCTTTGAGTATATAAAAAGTTGTCATAGGGACAAGGAGTACTATCGTAGGATAATTGACTTATCTCGTTTATAAGAGGAAAAATGCAGCGGCAACCCATTCATGATACTTTGCTTGTTATTATTATTATTATCCGTCTGTCCCCCCCCTAGATCTCGAGATTGGGAAGGGGTACAGGGGTGGTTGATAGCTTATTTTGAAGCCCTTGACTAGGACATCTCCGGGAAGCAAGATGGCTCCGATACCTTCCGGATTCCGGGAATGGCGAATCCCGGAATTTTTCGGTTGGTAAGGGGGGACCAAGGCGAAATTTCAAAATCCTAAATTTGGTCAAAAATTTTTCGTCTCCGATTTCGCTCAAAAGTTGGTCATAGGGTAACTCGACTACGCTGATTTCGAAACTGAAATCTAAATTTCCGGAAAATTTACGGATTTCGAGATATTGGACCCGGAAAATTCCGAATTTTGAAAAATTTCTCCAAGAGTGGTCGATATGGTACTCAAATGAAAGATCTCGTCGAGCTGAGCAACTTTCCTTCTTGCGACATTTTCCAAAAATGCATCTAGCGAAAGTTATGTCCGAAAAAGTGAAAATCCGGGAATTCACGAAAATCCGGATTTTGGGTTGAAAATTTTTTGTCTCCGATTTTGCTTAAAAGCTGGTCATAGAGTAATTCGACCACGCTGATTTCGAAACTAAAATCGAAATTTCCCGAAAATTTCCGGATTTCGATATATTCGTTCCGGAAAATTCCGGATTTTGAAAAATTTCTCTGAAAGTGGTCGATATCGTGCTCAAACGAAAGAGTTCGTCGAGCTGAGCAACTTTCCTTCTTGCGACATTTTCTGAAAATGCCTCTAGCGAAAGTTATGGCAGAAAAATAAACAGAAAAACCTGTTGTGGGCAACACATTCTTGCAGTAGCGCTAGTTGTGTTGCCCACTTTTCCAAAGGAATGGGCAACACTTTGTTATCGTTCTGTGCTTATTATTATCCGTCTGTCCCCCCCCCTAGATCTCGAGATTGGGAAGGGGTACAGGGGTGGTTGATACCTTATTTTGAAGCCCTTGACTAGGACATCTCCCGGAAGCAAGATGGTTCCGAAATTCCGGGTTTTGAAAATTCGGATTTTTCGGGATGGTAAGGGGGGACCAAGGCGAAATCTCAAAAATTCAAAATTTGGTCTAAAATTTTTTGTCTCCGATTTGGCTCAACAGTCGGTCATAGGGTAACTCGACCACGCTGATTTCGAAACTGAAATCGAAAATTCCGGAAAATTTACGGATTTCGAGATATTCGATCCGGAAAATTCCGGATTTTGAAAAAGTTCTTCAAAAGTGGTCGATATTGGGCTCAAATGAAAGAGCTCGTCGAGCTGAGTAATTTTTGTCCTTACCATATTTTCTGGAACTGTTTCTAGCGAAAGTTATGGCCGCAGATTGGAAAATCCGGAATTTCCGGAAAAAACCGGATTTTCAAAAATTCGTTGAAACATGGGCAATATGGTGCTTAATTGAAAGCTCTTTGAGTCCTGGGACAGATTTCCTGAACAGAAACAGCTTAAAAAGTCTCTAGTACAATTTATACCCCAAAGGAATGTGTTGTGGGCAACACATTCTTGCAGTAGCGCTAGTTATTGTGTTGCCCACTTTTCCAAAGGAAATGGCAACACCTTGTTATTGGTCTGTGCTTATTATTATTATTATTATCCGTCTGTCCCCCCCCTAGATCTCGAGATTGGGAAGGGGTACAGGGGTGGATGATACCTTATTTTGAAGCCCTTGACTAGGACATCTCCCGGAAGCAAGATGGCTCCGATACCTTCCGGATTCCGGGAATGGCGAATCCCGGAATTTTTCGGTTGGTAAGGGGGGACCAAGGCGAAACTTCAAAATCCAAAATTTGGTCAAAAATTTTTTGTCTCCGATTTCGCTCAAAACTTGGTCATAGGGTAACTCGACCACGCTGATTTCGAAACTGAAATCGAAATTTCCGGAAAATTTCCGGATTTCGAGATATTCGACCCGGAAAATTCCGGATTTTGAAAAATTTCTCCAAAAGTGGTCGATATGGTACTTAAATGAAAGAGCTCGTCGAGCTGGGCAATTTTTATCATTACCATATTTTCCGGAAATATTTCTAGCGAAAGTTATGGCTGCAGATTGGAAAATCCGGAATTCCCGGAAAAAACCGGATTTTCAAAAATTCGTTGAAACGGGCAATATGGTACTTAATTGAAAGCTCTTTGAGTCCTGGGACAGATTTCCTGAACAGAAAAAGCTTAAAAGGTGTATAGCAAAATTTATACCCCAAAGGAATGTGTCGTGGGCAAGGGCAACACATTCTTGCAGTAGCGCTAGTTGTGTTGCCCACTTTTCCAAAGAAAATGGCAACACCTTGTTATTGGTCTGTGCTTATTGGGTTGTCGCATTTTTTTTAAAAAAAGACAACCCTTTGTTATGGGAAAGTTTCTTTATTTATTATATCGGTAAACAATCTTGTCCCCCCCCTTTTTCTCGAGATTGGCTGGACCGATCGGGCTGAAATTATCAGTACCAGTTGGGGGTGGGGTAAAGTGGTACCGGAAGTGCGGGTAGCCCGATACCTCCCGGATTCCGGGAATGGCGGCTACCGGAATTTTTAAAAATGGTAAGGGGGGACCAAGGGAAACGAAAAAAATTTTTGTCTCCGATTTCGCTCAAAAGTTGGTCATAGGGTAATTCGACCATGCTGATTTCGAAACTGAAATCGAAATTTCCGGAAAATTTCCGGATTTCGAGATATTCGACCCGGAAAATTCCGGATTTTGAAAAATTTCTTCAAAAGTGGTCGATATGGTACTCAAATGAAAGAACTCGTCGAGCTGAACAACTTTCCTTCTTGCGACATTTTCCGGAAATGCGTCTAGCGAAAGTTATAGCCGAAAAACTGAAAATCCGGGAATTCACGAAAACCCGGATTTTGGACTTAAAAATTTTTTGTCTCGGATTTTGCTTAAAAGTTGGTCATAGGGTAAGTCGACCACGCTGATTTCTAAACTGAAATCGAAATTTCCGGAAAATTTCCGGATTTCGAGATATTCGCCCCGGAAAATTCCGGATTTTGAAAAATTTCTTCAAAAGTGGTCGATATGGTACTCAAATGAAAGAACTCGTCGAGCTGAGCAACTTTCCTTCTTGCGACAATTTCCGGAAATGCATCCTGCGAAAATTACGGCCGAAAAATTGAAAATCCGGAAATTCCCGGAAAAACCGGAATTTTAAAAATTGTCCTAAAAGTTGTCAATATGGTACTTATTCGAAAGATCTCAGCGAGTAGGGAAAAAGTTGTGATAGGGCCAAAGTCTGAAAATGTTCCAAAACTGAGTTTGAGCCCGAGCCAATATAAGCACAGAGGAATAAGAGGAAAATGCGCGACAACCCGTTGATGCCGGTAGGATTTATTATTATTATTATTGGGTTGCCGCTTTTTCAACAAAAAGGCAACCCTTTAACTTGGGTATGTCCGTTATTTATTATTATTATTTATTGTGTTGCCCACTTTCCAAAGGAATGGGCAACACCTTGTTATTGGTCTGTGCTTATTGTGTTGCCCACTTTTCCAAAGGAAATGGCAACACCTTGTTATTGGTCTGTGCTTATTATTATTATCCGTCTGTCCCCCCCCTAGATCTCGAGATTGAGAAGAGGTGCAGGGGTGGTTGATACCTTGTTTTGAAGCCCTTGACTAGGACATCTCCCGGAAGCAAGATGGTTCCGAAATTCCGGGTTTTGAAAATTCGGATTTTTTCGGGTGGTAAGGGGGGACCAAGGCGAAATTTCAAAAATCCAAAATTTGGTCAAAAATTTTTTGTGTTTGATTTGGCTCAAAAGTCGGTCATAGGGTAATTCGACCACGCTGATTTCGAAACTGGAATCGAAATTTCAGGAAAATTTACGGATTTAGAGATATTGGACCCGGAAAATTCCGGATTTTGAAAAATTTCTCCAAAAGTGGTCGATATGGTACTTAAATGAAAGAGCTCGTCGAGCTGGGCAATTTTTATCATTACAATATTTTCCGGAAATATTTCTAGCGAAAGTTATGGCCGCAGATTGGAAAATCCGGAATTTCCGGAAAAAACCGGATTTTCAAAAATTCGTTGAAACATGGGCAATATGGTACTTAATTGAAAGCTCATTGAGTCCTGGGACAGATTTCCTGAACAGAAACAGCTTAAAAGGTGTCTATCAAAATTTATACCCCAAAGGAATGTGTCGTGGGCAACACATTCTTGCAGTAGCGCTAGTTATTATTATTATTATTAGCAGGTGGGTGTCCCCCCCCTAGATCTCGAGATTGGGAACGGGTACAGGGTTGGTTAATATCTCATTTTGAAGAGTGTGAAAAGAAGGTATGCATCCGTGAATTTCATCGCTCTATCTCCACCCAGTCGACCAGGGCAGGGAATTTAAAATTTAAATTTTTAAAAATCGAAGGTGGTGGTTCTGGTTCTCTGGAAACGCCTATTATCAGTTGTTTTTCGCCCCTAGAACTCGAGATTGGGAAGGGGTACAGGGTTGGTTAATATCTCATTTTGAAGAGTGTGAAAAGAAGGTATGCATCCGTGAATTTCATCGCTCTATCTCCACCCAGTCGACCAGGGCAGGGAATTTAAAATTTAAATTTTTAAAAATCGAAGGTGGTGGTTCTGGTTCTCTGGAAACGCCTATTATCAGTTTTTCGCCCCTAGAACTCGAGATTGGGAAGGGAAGGGTGTATCAAGTAAGTTTTAGCCATATTCAGTCGAAAATTCCTTATCCCAACTGCCCTTTTATGGGCAACCATGTTAAGATAAAGGTGTCAAAAATGGTAAAAATGCTTTATCTCTGATTTGGTTGAAAAGTTGGTTCTAGGATAACCCGGGAACGCAGATTATAAATCTACAATCAAAATTTAATCGAAATATCACTTATCCCAACTGCCTTCTTAAGGGCAACCATTTGTATGAAGTAGTATATATTCAGGGTATACTTGAAAAATCACTTATCCCAACTGCCTTTTTAAGGGCAACCATTTGTATGAAGTAGTGTTAACAAAGTGTAATGGGAAAGTCACTTATCCCAACTGCCTTTTTAAGGGCAACCATTTGTATGAAGCAGTATTAACAAAGTGTAATATAAAAATCACTTATCCCAACTGCCCTTTTAAGGGCAACCATTTTAGGATGAAGGTGTCGTCATTATTGTAATCGAATAAAACCCATCGTATAACAGAAGAACCCATTTCTTGAACGAGAGGCTATCAAAGTCTTAGGAAATAAAGCTCTGACCCAAATGGAATATGCAGGTGGGCAACACACTCTCGCAGTCGCTTGTTATTATTCTTATTATTAGCAGGTGGGTGTCCCCCCCCCTAGAACTCGAGATTTGGAAGGGGTACAGGGTTGGTTAATACCTCATTTTGAAGAGCGTGAAAAGAAGGTGTGCATCCATCAATTTCATCACTCTATCTCCACCCAGTCGACCAGGGCAGAGAATTTAAAATTTAAATTTTTAAAAATCGAAGGTGGTGGTTCTGGTTCTCTGGAAACGCCTATTATCAGTTGTTTTTCGCCCCTAGATCTCGAGATTGGGAAGGGGTACAGGGTTGGTTAATACCTCATTTTGAAGAGCGTGAAAAGAAGGTGTGCATCCGTGAATTTCATCACTCTATCTCCACCCAGTCGACCAGGGCAGGGAATTTAATTTTTAAAAAATTGATGTTGGAGACCGCAAAAGTGAGCAGACTGTCGTCACAGTGCCAGACGATCTAAACTTTTTTGTCTCTAAGTTGGTTGAAAAGGCGGTTATAAGGTAATTCGGGGACGCAGATTCCAAATCTGCAATCGAAATTTTTCTACCTTTTGAGAATCTCGTGATATGGCCAAAAGTTACACTGTTGGAGACCGCAAAATTGAGCAAACTGCCCAGAAACACCTAATATCCGTGTTTTTTGCACTAGTTAGTCATGATGAGCCGGTGTATTTGCTAGGACACGCTTAGAATGGTATATCAAGTAACTTTTAGCGATATGTAGTTGAAAATTGCTTATCCCAACTGCCCTTTTATGGGCAACCATGTTCAGGTAAAGGTGTCAAAAATGGTCAAAAACTGTTTGTCTCCGATTTGGTTGAAAAGTCGGTTATAGGGTAATTCGGGGACGCAGATTCCAAATCTGCAAACGAAATTTTTCTAACCCTTTTGGATCACGAGATATCGATAAAAGTTAATTCGTGCCTTTTCTACCTTTTGAGAATCTCGTGATATGGCCAAAAGTTACACTGTTGGAGACCGCAAAATTGAGCAAACTGCCCAGAAACACCTAATATCCGTGTTTTTTGCACTAGTTAGTCATGATGAGCCGGTGTATTTGCTAGGACACGCTTAGAATGGTATATCAAGTAACTTTTAGCGATATGTAGTTGAAAATTGCTTATCCCAACTGCCCTTTTATGGGCAACCATGTTCAGGTAAAGGTGTCAAAAATGGTCAAAAACTGTTTGTCTCCGATTTGGTTGAAAAGTCGGTTATAGGGTAATTCGGGGACGCAGATTCCAAATCTGCAATCGAAATTTTTCTACCTTTTGAGAATCTCGTGATATGGCCAAAAGTTACACTGTTTGAGACCGCAAAAGTGAGCAAACAACTCAGAAACACCTAATATCTGTGTTTTTTGAACTCGTTAGTCAAGTTTAGCCGGTGGATTTGCTAGAACATGGTTTAGAAGGGTGTATCAAGTAAGTTTTAGCCATATTCAGTCGAAAATTCCTTATCCCAACTGCCCTTTTATGGGCAACCATGTCAAGATAAAGGTGTCAAAAATGGTAAAAACGCTTTATCTCTGATTTGGTTGAAAAGTTGGTTCTAGGATAACCCGGGAACGCAGAGTATAAATCTACAATCAAAATTTAGTCGAAATATCACTTATCCCAACTGCCTTCTTAAGGGCAACCATTTGTATGAAGTAGTATATATTCAGGGTATACTTGAAAAATCACTTATCCCAACTGCCCTTTTAAGGGCAACCAATTTAGGATGAAGGTGTCGTCATTATTGTAACCGAATAAAACCAATCGTATAACAGAAGAACCCATTTCTTGAACGAGACGCTATCAAAGTCTTAGGAAATAAAGCTCTGACCCAAATGGAATATGCAGGTGGGCAACACACTCTCGCAGTCGCTAGTTATTATTATTATTATTATTATCCGTCTGTCCCCCCCCCTAGATCTCGAGATTGGGAAGGGGTACAGGGGTGGTTGATACCTCATTTTGAAGATATTCACTTGGACGTTGGATCCTCAGTTGGGCAGTCCGATACCTTCCGGATTCCGGGAATGGCGAATCCCGGAATTTTTCGGTTGGTAAGGGGGGACCAAGGCGAAATTTCAGAATCCAAAATTTGGTCAAAAAGTTTTTGTCTCCGATTTCGCTCAAAAGTTGGTCATAGGGTAACTCGACCACGCTGATTTCGAAACTGAAATCGAAATTTCCGGAAAATTTACGGATTTCGAGATATTCGACCCGGAAAATTCCGGATTTTGAAAAATTTCTCCAAAAGTGGTCGATATGGTACTCAAATGAAAGAGCTCGTCGAGGTGAGCAACTTTACTTCTTGCGACATTTTCCGGAAATGCTTCTAGCGAAAGTTATAGCCGAAAAACTGAAAATCCGGGAATTCACGAAAACCCGGATTTTGGACTTAAACATTTTTTGTCTCCGATTTCACTCAAAAGTCGGTCATAAGGTAATTCGACCACGCTGATTTCGAAACTTCAGTCGAAATTTCCGGAAAATTTACGGATTTCGCGATATTCGTTCCGAAAAATTCCGGATTTTGAAAAATTTCTCTGAAAGTGGTCGATATGGTACTCAAACGAAAGAGCTCGTCGAGCTGAGCAACTTTCCTTCTTGCGACGTTTTCTGATGTTGCGTCTAGCGAAAGTTATGGCAGAAAATAAACAGAAAAACCTGTTGTGGGCAACACATTCTTGCAGTAGCGCTAGTTTATTTATTATTCCGGTCAACATTTGTGTCCCCCCCCTTTTTCTCGAGATTGGCTGGACCGATCGGGCTGAAATTCTCACCATAGTTGTAGGGTGACCTGAAGTGCTCCCGTTTGTAAGGGCATCCCGATATCTCCCGGATTCCGGGAATGGCGGCTCCCGGAATTTTTAAAAATGGTAAGGGGGGACCAAGGGAAACGTAAAAATTTTTTGTCTCCGATTTCGCTCAAAAGTTGGTCATAGGGTAAATCGACCGCGCTGATTTCGAAACCGAAAACGAATTTTCCGGAAAATTTACGGATTTCGAGATATTCGCCCCGGAAAATATCGGAATTTGAAAATTTTTATGGAGCTCAAATGAAAGAGCTCGTCGAGCTGGACAACTTTCCTTCTTGCGACATTTTCCGGAAATGCGTCTAGCGAAAGTTATAGCCGAAAAACTGAAAATCCGGGAATTCACGAAAACCCGGATTTTGGACTTAAAAATTTTTTGTCTCCGATTTTGCTCAAAAGTTGGTCATAGGGTAATTCGACCACGCTGATTTCGAAACTGAAATCGAAATTTCCGGAAAATTTCCGGATTTCGAGATATTCGACCCGGAAAATTCCGGATTTTGAAAAATTTTTCGGAAAGTGGTCAATATGGTACTCAAATGAAAGAACTCGTCGAGCTGAGCAACTTTCCTTCTTGCGACAATTTCCGGAAATGCGTCCAGCGAAAATTACAGCAGAAAAACTGAAAATCCGGGAATTCCCGGAAAAACCGGAATTTTAAAAATTGTCCTCAAAGTTGTCAATATGGTACTTATTCGAAAGATCTCAGCGAGTAGGGATAGTAGAAAAGTTGTGATAGAGCAAAAGTCTGAAAATGTTCCAAAACTGAGTTTGAGCCCGAGCCAATATAAGCACAGAGGAATAAGAGGAAAATGCGCGACAACCCGTTGATGCCGGTAGGATTTATTCTTATTATTGTTCACATTTTCGTGTACCCCTCCTCTATCTCGAGATTGGAAAGGGGTAGAGAGGTGGTTGATACCTCATTTTGAAGGTCTTGACTTGAACTGCTCCCGGAAGCGCGGGGAGCCCCGGGGGAGCAGAGGTGCTCCCGGAGCACCCCCGTGAGTAAAAATGAGTAAAATAAAAAAGTTGTCCAAATGAGCTAATTTTGGTATCATTCGAAAGCTCTCGGCGAGTAATGAAAAAGTTGTAATAGGGTCAAGGCCTGAAAATGCACCCATTTTGAGTTATGAGGCCGAAAATGGTCAAAAATGGCCAAAAACGGCAAAACGGCCGTTTGAAGGAGTTTTCCGCTTTATCTCGAGCTAGAGTCAACTAGTTGGCCTGAAATTTGGCATGTAGGGTGGCACCCGATGCGGGAAGACCCTCTGGGCACCTGGGTTCCATAGTGTCACACAGCTCGCAAGTACTCGATACGGTGATGCTGCAAATGGTCAAAATTGAAAGTGACGGAAATCCCCTAATATGGGTATCATTCGAAAGCTCTCGTTGTGTAAATAAAAAGATGTAATAGGGGTAAAGCGCCAAAATGTAGGAGAAATGAGTTACGGGGCCTCAAATGGGTCAAAAATGGCCAGAAACGGTCAAAATGGGTCAAAATTGAAAATTGTCGGATACGGCTGATACCGGTGTCATTCGAAAGCTCTTGCTGCGTGGATAAAAAGTTGTAATAGGGATAAAGCGTCAAAATGTAGAAAAAATGAGTTACGGGGCTCCAAAGGGGTCAAAAATGGCCAGAAACGGTCAAAATGGGCCAAAATTGAAAGTGCCGGAAACCCACCCAATATGGGTATCATTGGAAAGCTCTCGTTGCGTAGGTAAAAAGTTGTAATAGGGATACAGCGTCAAAATGTAGGAAAAATGAGTTACGGGGCTCCAAACGGGACAAAAATGGCCAGAAACGGTCGAAAGGGGTCAAAACTGAAAATTGTCGGATCCGGTCGATACTGGTGTCATTCGAAAGCTCTCATTGAGTAGATAAAAAGTTGTTATAGACGCAAAATGCTAATGTCAATACTTTGCCTAAAAATGAAACCATTTTGTATATAAACGGAAAAATGTCGGGCGGGAACCACTTGATGCCTTTTGACTTATTCTTATTATTATTATTGTTCACATTTTTGTGTCCGCACCTATTTCTCGAGATTGGGAAGGCGTAGAGAGGTGGTTGATACCTCATTTTGAAGGTCTTGACTTGAACTGCTCCCGGAAGCGCGGGGAGCCCCGGGGGAGCAGAGGTGCTCCCGGAGCACCCCCGTGAGTAAAAATGAGTAAAATGAAAAAGTTGTCCAAATGAGCTAATTTTGGTATCATTCAAAAGCTCTCGACGAGTAATGAAAAAGTTGTAATAGGGTCAAGGCCTGAAAATGTACTCATTTTGAGTTATGAGGCCGAAAATGGTCAAAAATGGCCAAAAACGGCAAAACGGCCGTTTGAAGGAGTTTTCCGCTTTATCTCGAGCTAGAGTCAACTAGTTGGCCTGAAATTTGGCATGTAGGGTGGCACCCGATGCGGGAAGACCCTCCGGGCACCTGGGTTCCATAGTGTCACACAGCTCGCAAGTACTCGATACGGTGATGCTGCAAATGGTCAAAATTGAAAGTGACGGAAATCCCCTAATATGGGTATCATTCGAAAGCTCTCGTTGTGTAAATAAAAAGATGTAATAGGGGTAAAGCGCCAAAATGTAGGAGAAATGAGTTACGGGGCCTCAAATGGGTCAAAAATGGCCAGAAACGGTCAAAATGGGTCAAAATTGAAAATTGTCGGATACGGCTGATACCGGTGTCATTCGAAAGCTCTTGCTGCGTGGATAAAAAGTTGTAATAGGGATAAAGCGTCAAAATGTAGAAAAAATGAGTTACAGGGCTCCAAAGGGGTCAAAATGGCCAGAAACGGTCAAAATGGGCCAAAATTGAAAGTGCCGGAAACCCACCCAATATGGGTATCATTGGAAAGCTCTCGTTGCGTAGGTAAAAAGTTGTAATAGGGATACAGCGTCAAAATGTAGGAAAAATGAGTTACGGGGCTCCAAACGGGACAAAAATGGCCAGAAACGGTCGAAAGGGGTCAAAACTGAAAATTGTCGGATCCGGTCGATACTGGTGTCATTCGAAAGCTCTCATTGAGTAGATAAAAAGTTGTTATAGACGCAAAATGCTAATGTCAATACTTTGCCTAAAAATGAAACCATTTTGTATATAAACGGAAAAATGTCGGGCGGGAACCACTTGATGCCTTTTGACTTATTGGGTTCCCGCCCTTTTCCAAAGGGTTTGGAACCCTATGTTCTGGACATGTTTATTCTTATTCTTATTATTATTATTGTTCACATTTTTGTGTCCGCACCTATTTCTCGAGATTGGGAAGGGGTAGAGAGGTGGTTGATACCTCATTTTGAAGGTCTTGTCTTAAACTGCTCCCGGAAGCGCGGGGAGCCCCGGGGGAGCAGAGGTGCTCCCGGAGCAGCCCCGTGAGTAAAAATGAGTAAAATAAAAAAGTTGTCCAAATGAGCTAATTTTGGTATCATTTGAAAGCTCTCGGCGAGTAATGAAAAAGTTGTAATTGGGTCAAGGCCTGAAAATGTACCTATTTTGAGTTATGAGGCGAAAAAGGGTCAAAAATGGCCAAAAACGGCCGTTTGAAGGGGTTTTCCGCCTTTATCTCAAGCTAGAATCAACTAGTTGGTCTGAAATTTTGCATGTGGGGTGGCACCCGATGCGGGAAGACCCTCCGGACACTTGGGTACAATAGTGCTGCGCAATATGCAAGTACTCGACACGGTGATGCTGCAAATGGTCCAAATTGAAAGTGACGGAAACCCCCTCAATATGGATATCATTCGAAAGCTCTCGTTGCGTAGATAAAAAGTTGTGATAGGGCCAACGCGTCAAAAAGTAGGAAAAATGACTTACGGGGCTTCAAAGGGGTCAAAAATGGCCAAAAACAGGTCAAAATGGGTCAAAATTGAAAATTGTCAGATTCGGTCGATACCGATGTTATTCGAAAGCTCTCGTTGTGTAGATAAAAAGTTGTAATAGGGCCGAAGCGCCAAAATGTAGGACAAATGAGTTACAGGGCCTCAAAGGGGTCAAAAATGGCCAAAACCAGTCAAAATGGGTCAAAATTGAAAGTTGTCCGATTGGGTTAATATGGGCATCATTTGAAAGCTCTTGTCGCTTAGATAAAAAGTTGTAATAGGCTCATCGCGTCAAAGTGTGAGAAAAAGGAGCTACGAGCCTTCGACTTGGGCAAAAATCGCCCAATTGGTCAAAATGAGTGAAAATTGAACTTTGTCCAATCGAGCTAGTAGTGGTGTAAATCGAAAGCTCTTGTTGAGCTGGGAAACTGCTATAATAGGCGCAAAGCATGAAACCGAATACTTTTCCAGGAAATGAGCCCTTTCTATAAACGGAAAAATGTCGGGCGGGAACCACTTGATGCCTTTTGACTTATTCTTATTATTATTATTGTTCACATTTTTGTGTCCGCACCTATTTCTCGAGATTGGGAAGGCGTAGAGAGGTGGTTGATACCTCATTTTGAAGGTCTTGACTTGAACTGCTCCCGGAAGCGCGGGGAGCCCCGGGGGAGCAGAGGTGCTCCCGGAGCACCCCCGTGAGTAAAAATGAGTAAAATGAAAAAGTTGTCCAAATGAGCTAATTTTGGTATCATTCAAAAGCTCTCGACGAGTAATGAAAAAGTTGTAATAGGGTCAAGGCCTGAAAATGTACTCATTTTGAGTTATGAGGCCAAAAAAGGTCAAAAATGACCAAAAACGGCCAAAAAGGCCGTTTGAAGGGGTTTTCCGCCTTTATCTCGAGCTAGAGTCAACTAGTTGGCCTGAATTTTGGCATGTAGGGTGGCGCCCGATGCGTGAAGACCCTCCGGGCACCTGGGTTCCATAGTGTCACACAATTTGCAATTACTCGATACGGTGATGCTGCAAATGGTGAAAATTGAAAGTGACGGAAACCCCCCAATATGGATATCATTCGAAAGCTCTCGTTGCGTGGATAAAAACTTGTAATAGGGCCAAGGCGTCAAAGTGTAGGACAAATGAGTTATGGGGCCTCAAAGGGGTCAAAAATGGTCAGAAACAGGTCAAAATGGGTCAAAATTGAAAATTGTCGGATCCGATCGATACCGATGTCATTCGAAAGCTCTCGTTGAGTAGATAAAAAGTTGTAATAGGACCGAAGCTCCAAAATGTAGGACAAATGAGTTACGGGGCCCCAAAAGGGTCAAAAATGGTTAAAACCGATCAAAATGGGTCAAAATTGAAAATTGTCGGATCCGATTAATACTGGTGTCATTCGAAAGCTCTCGTTGCGTAGATAAAAAGTTGTAATAGGGCCAAAGCAGCAGAATGTCGGAAAAATGAGTTACGGGGCCTCAAAAGGGTCAAAAATGGCCTAAACCGGTCAAAATGGGTCAAAATTGAAAGTAACCGAAACCCAACAATATGGGTGTCATTCGAAAGCTCTCGTTGCGTAGATAAAAAGTTGTAATAGGGCTAACGCGTCAAAATATAAGACAATGAGTTATGGGGCCCCGAATATTATAAACTCATTCTATACGCAGAAAAATGTCGGGCGGGAACCACTTGATGCCTTTTGACTTATTATTATTATTCTCCGGATTCTTGTCCCCTCCTCTAACTTTTGATTGGCTGGACCGATCCGGTTGAAATTTTCACGGGGAGCTGGGGGTGACCTAAAGTGCTCCCGGAAGCGCGGGCAGTTCGGTACTTCCCGGATTCCGGAAATGGCGGTACCCGGAATTTTTTAGAATGGTAAGGGGAACCAAGGGAAACGTAAAAATTTATTGTCTCCGATTTTGCTCAAAAGTTGGTTATAGGGTAATTCAACCACGCTGATTTCGAAACTGAAATCGAATTTTCCGGAAAATTTCGGGATTTCGAGATATTCGACCCGGAAAATTCCGGATTTTGAAAAATTTCTCCAAAAGTGGTCAATATGGTACTCACATGAAAGAGCTCGCCGAGCTGAACAACTTTTCTTCTTGCGACATTTTCCGGAAATGCGTCTAGCGAAAGTTATGGCCGAAAAACTGAAAATCCGGGAATTCCCGAAAACCCGGATTTTGGAACAAAAAATTTTTTGTCTCAGATTTCTCTTAAAGGTTAGTCATAGGGTAATTCGACCACGCTGATTTCGAAACTGGAAACGAAATTTCCGGAAAATTTACGGATTTCGAGATAGTCGACCCGGAAAATTCCGGATTTTGAAAAATTTTTCCGAATGTGGTCGATATGGTGCTCAAATGAAAGAGCTCGACGAGCTGAGCAATTTTCCTTGTTGCGACATTTTCCAGAAATGCGCCTAGCGAAAGTTATGGCTGAAAAACTGAAAATCCGGGAATTAGCGAAAACCCGGATTTTGGCCCAAAAATGTTTTGCCTCCGATTTTGCTTAAGGGTTATATATAGCAGGGCCATAGACTCGAATGGAAAATGTCTTGTTTATAAGAGGAAAAATGACAGCGGCAACCCATTCCTGCAAATAAGCTTGTATTTATACTAATGTATATATGCATTACTATGCTTACTTATATATACAACAAAATCATTTTTCTAACGATGAGTTTAGTTGTGGGGTTGGAGAGATCAAGAGTTCGGCACCTTATACGAAAATATATTTTATGGTTTAATCAATCATCCGTACTAAAGAAATATATCCTTCAACTTTTGACTGCTAAAATTTTTAAATGTGTGTGGTCGACCCCGAAAGTTAGAGGGGTACCCCCTAACACCCCCCCCCCCAGAATTTGGCTCTCAGAATATTTCAAAGAACTGGCCAAAAATTCTTTATTTTAACCATTTTTTCTTCGAAATAAGGACTGTTTTTAATCTTTTATACGTTTTTACACCGTTTGAAAGAGATTCTAAGCCAAATTCTGAGAAAAATATAACAAAAGGTGCTATCAGGGTTCATGCGACCTGGAAAAACCTGGAAATACCTGGAAAAACCTGGAATTTGGGTAAACACCTGGAAAAACCTGGAAAAACCTGGAATTTGCTGACTGATTCCAACATTTTACCTATTTTTTATTTTTACCATTGAAATTGAAAAAAATTGCCCGAATTGTGATTTTGTTTAGCCCGGTCTGTCAGCTTTTCACTCATGGTTTGTACGTATGCATAGTTTTCTACTTGGTATTGTATGTAATATGTTTTATTGCAATACGCCTTTCCTTAAACTTTGTTATTTTAAATTTTATTTTCATAACACAGAAATCTGAAAATTTTACCCTAAAAGGCGAACATTGCCCATAATTACGATTACAGAATATTATACTGAAATTTTTTTTCGGAATTTTTTCCGTGCCATCTGGAAAATGCCCATTTTTAAAGCATTTTTGCGCCTTCGGCGCGAAATTGTGCATTTTTTATCTCAATACGTGTTTCGTAGCCCAAAATGAGATCAAATACCCTACTTTCACCAGCTTTTACATCGTTTGGGTGCTTCAACAGTGCCTTAAGTATTTTTAATTTCAAAGAATGCTCTGTAAAATTTCCACAAAGGTCACAAAATAAAACAATTTCTCAGCTTATAGGGGGTTCTGCCCCCAGAGCCCCTGACAATTTTTGCATTCCCCCTTCGAAATGTTTTCTGGCTACGCTAGTTTCCCTGCGTATCTATTTTTCGTCTGCTATTCATAGTTTAACATTATAATTCAACGAGCACGGTGCGTAAAATGAGGCTAAGACTCTCTAATCTGATTTATAATCAGCTAAGAACGCATAAACTCGACGTTAAGTGCTTTTATTGCGTTTATAACGCGGAGAAGCGATTTTTGTGTTAATTTTTGTAAATTGTAAACAATTTTACATTCGTTAGTCATTATGTAGTTTTTAGACTTTTCAAGAGGTTTTTTTACACTTTTTAACACTAGATTTGTATTTTTAACACTTTAATACTAGTTTTTTCGGATATTAACGAATTACAAGTTTTGTAAAGATTTAACCTACGTATTTCATATTAGCCTTCATATTTCCAAAAGTTTGACTGAGAATGCAAATAGTTACCGCACGATGGGACACCGAAAAACCCGATAAGTTCAAATATTTAGGAGAATTTTGCGAAACTGTTGAAAATTGTCCGAAAGTTTTTGAAATACATTTGAAAAATTGAAAAGTTCTAAAAATTTTTTGAAACGGTCTAGATCAGACATTAACATGGGGTCGGGTCCTGGGGGGGCTTGTCCCCAAAAAATGTCGAGGGGGCTTTGTACCTTGAACAAAAATTTTCAGGGGGGCTCGTTCCTCAAGAAAAAATTTGTAAAATCTTTCGAAAAATTAATTTTATTAATGCAAATTTTTGTCAAAATTTGCAAAAAATCTTGAATTTTTGGTAAAAATTTCAAAATTTTGCCCAATTTTCCCGAAAACTTAAACATTTTATCTAAAAAATTTCGGGCCGCTAATTTTTTTAAAATTTTACTGTAAAAACTAATTTTCTCCTGCTGTTTTTCGTTCTTGGCCATGTTTTCGTTACCCCTTGTCCCCGACGGCAATAGGGCTTGTAGCTTGTCCGGGTTGGAAGGGCTTGGACTCCCCCCAGACCCTCCCGCATTAACCTATGGTCTAGATTTATATTTGTAGCTTTAAAATACTGTTTAAAGCTTTAATTCATTAAAATTTGCCCTTTTTTAGAGCTCCAGAATCAGTTTAAAGCCATTGGGGTTATCGAAAAACAAAAAATACTGGAAAACCCGAAAAACTAATTTTCCGCATTTTTCCGGAAAAACCCGGCCCAGATTTACCATTACTTTAATTATGTCGGGACAAGGGTCTAGTTGTCGGGCTTGGGACCAGCGCATCGCTGGTTTTAATTTCCTGGTACCCCAAAAATGCTCCATATTGACACTAATTGACACTAATTTGATCAAAATTTAATAATACAAAACCTGGAAAATTGCCGCTGAAAACCTTGAAAAACCTGGAAAAACCTGGAAATTGAAACTGAAAAGTCCGCATGAACCCTGTGCTATCTTTCAGGTTCAGCCTAACTTAGCTACATAACTTTGGGGACCCTCCCTCCTCCTCCATCCAACACCCCAGCTTTTGCCCAGTCCTGTGTGGTTCCAAAGAGACTGAGGAAGGGCATTGTTTCCCTGGAACTTTGGGTGTCAGGGTCCGGGGGGGGGGGAATTTTGGAAATTTTATGGTCGACCCCCGAAAGTTAGAGGGTGGTCCCCCCAGAATTTGGCCATCAGAAATTTTAAAAAATGTTCAAATGCATGGTGCCATTTTAAGCCAAGGTTTTACATTTCGTCAAAAATGTCAATTTTTCACTAAAACGAGTTCCGTATGCTTTAAAGCAATAAAACACGTCTCTTTGTGATAGGATGCTTAAAGTGCAGAAATTAAGCAAATTTCAAGAATTTCCAAAATTTGCCTACATATATATTATGTTTATATATATATACGTGTTAACATCAGGAAAATGAAGTGAAATGGGTTGGGTTTTTCCCTACAAAAAAATTTTAATTTCTCTATAGCGACAGGGGCTAGAGAGACAAACTATAACAGACATACTTCATAACATAGCATGTGCTTTTGTTTTTAATTTAGTTGTTTCTGGATGTACCAGTGGCCTGGGTCAGGAATTCGCTCGTCAGCTAGCCTGTTTCGGGTTCCACTTAATCTTAATTGGCCGAAGACGAAATGTGTTAACGGACTTAGCCAATGAACTTGGTATAATATGCAGGGTATTTTTTATTGACCTTCCCCCCCGAAAATGCCTTCCCCCCCGAAATCGCCCCCCCCCCCGGGATTTTTGCTCCCCCCCCGAGATTTTTTGGAGGCCCAAATTTTTGCCAAAAATAGGCTAATTTTCAAAACTTTTCAGGCTTCGCCGGAGATTCTTTCGTAAAATAGCTATTTTTAGCTTAAATCCTGGCATTTTTGAGAACTTTCTGCGTTTCACCATGCAAAATACGCCAAAAAATACCATTTTTTGGCTCATTTTTGCAAAAAATCCCCCCCCCCCCGAAAATTTCTCCCCACCCCCGAGCCCGGCCCCCCCCCGGAAAAAATCCCTAAAAATACCCTGATATGTATATGTGAATTCGTTCTATGAATAGTTCGTTATCAAACGGTGTTTGTGTCAGTTGTAAACTTTCTCTTCGGATCTTTGAATTTTTTATTTTGAAGAGCTAGGAAAGTTATCAGTATATAAACATTCTTTATGTCTTAGAGAAGGAGTGCGGTATCCAGACTGTGCGAGTGGTAACGGATTTCACTACGGGCCTGGTGGCCTTTGACAGCGTGATTCTCAGTGTTCTCCAGGACAAGGATGTTGGTCTTCTAGGTCAGCAAATCTGTATATTAATTTAAAGTTATGCTCCATTTTGTGTTCGCATTTGCTCAAACTGTTTTATAAAAATAGACATCACTTCTGCTAATCCTTCCTCTTAGAGAGAGGGAGAGAGCGCGGATATTCGTGCGTATAGTATGTTGCAGCGAATTTGTGTGTGCTATTTTGTTATCTGAGAACACAACTCCTTCCAAGGCATTGATTCAATTGTTCGATTGTCAGCTGTGTTTTTTCCGTCCGAACTTTTTGCGGTCCGCGGTGCAGTGCCCCAAAATTTTTTGCGTAATTTGGAAAAAATTGCGCCACGCCTGTTTTCGATCAAAAATTTTATACTTTATTTAACGTTTTAAAGCATTTTAAATGCTTAATTTATCGTTTTGCCTCGCTAGAGAGGAGCCTTAGAAAATTTTAGGCAATTCTTAGCGCGAAAGTGCGTGAATAGAATATGAAACATATTTATCAGCAGGAATTTGTTGAAAATTGGACTTCGGAACTGTGAGTGTACTTTCGCAAGAAATTTGTCTTCTGAAAAACATTTTTCGCTATTTCACTATCTTGTTTTCGACATAAATGAATATATATAACGTATTTTGATTATTTAACATTATGTCGTTTTGACGACATTAAAGAAAGATCAGAGACGGATACGCTAAAGAAAGAATGATAATGTTAAAGCCGGGAAAGAAATAAGAACAATTACGTAGATGCACCGAAGGCGCAAAAATTTTTCAAGAATGTCTTTTGTAGTTCAAAACTTTTCAAGAAATTAATAAATAGTTGATTCAGAAACAACAATCCATTTTCGTGTGTTCCAACAAAAATGGTGCGGCCACGTGCGAGGGGTAAGTTTCGTAGAGCTGAATAGAATACATCTACAATTTTCATTTTTTAATTAACTTCCTGCACTTGATGTGTTGTATAAAATGCTTTGATATCCCAAAAAATTCTGCAAAGGCACTTTTGAATTAGTGGAAAACAAAACATAGCTAATACAACGCTTTAGCATCAACATCAATCAACAACGAACAACCATAAAGTTTTGGAGTAAACTCAAATAAGCAAATGTACACACAAGGCGGGCAAAAATTGGAGAATATTAAAATTTTTTACTCCAAATCGCATTTTTTAAGCATATTTTGGCTCAAAAATCTTTGTGTACTGTGGCTCAACAAATTTTTTGCGTATTTCAAAAAAAATAGCGTAATTTTCATAGGGGTCGCGGTAGCGACCCCTATAATATGAGTTAAAACGCCCCAATGACTGCCTTCAGAGGCGCTGCGCAGATTCCTGCGCAAATTTTGTGCGCAAAAGAAAGTCCGTGTCGAGTTTAGTATAATTGGAAAATTTCATCCCCGTAACACTTATCGTTAAAAAGTTGCACCCGCTGGCAGTTATGCCGGCGATGTTTTTTTCCGGTGTCTCCGTGTCTCCGTTTTACCCTCGTATGTCACCATTTTGTAGTCTCTTTCACAGAATGTAGCGAAGTTCAGACACCTATTGCGGTATATCATCAATATATATAGGTTACTCACTTTCGATATATGTGGTCGCCGCCGCGCCACAGTGGCGCCACAAAGTCGGCTCAGAACGTCGAAATGGCCAAAAGTATGCCTGGGATTAGCTTCTTTCCAGCTCTTTGTGCAAATACAAACCAGACAAGTTATATATGGTTGATAAGGACATATATCCGGATTATGACGTTTGAAGTTGGATTTTTGATATGTTGCGCCACAGCGCCACAGTGGCCCGCCAAAGTTGGTGAATGTTGGGTCCTACTTTGAACTTAGTTTTTTCGCTTATTTTTCAAGATAGACTTCTCAAATCTTGCATATAAAGGTTTTTTGGGACGGAGAATCGATTCCCGCTATCAGTTTTGCTGCCCGATTCACCCAATTTGCTGGGCTAGTTCCACTTGACCGTCTGAGGGGTCAGGTCGGTAACCGCTTCCGGGAGGTCCATAGTAGGCTCTACCTGGCCTGTCAAAACTTTGTCTATAGGGGTTTTCTGGTGTGCCCAGCTCATTCCCGGTCTCCATTTTGCCGTCCGACCCACCCATCTTGCTGGGCTGGTTCCAGTTTGCCGTCTCGAGGGTCCGGTCAGTATCGACTTCCGGGAACACCATATAGGACTGTACTTAGCCTCTCAACACTTTGTCTATAGGGGTTTTCTGGTGCGCCCAGCTCATTCCTGGCATCTCTTTTGCCGTCGGACCCACCCATCTTGCTGAGCTGGTTCCACTTTGCCATCTGGAGGGTCAGGTAGGTGGGAGGCCATGTGGTCAAAAATGGTCAAATTTGGTACCAAATGAAAGCCCTAAGTGAGCTGAGCACCTTTTGTCATAGAACTGCATGCTCAATGTGGCTGTAGAGTGGTGGGGTGGGGTGGGGACTTAGGCGATTTTGGGTCAAAACTAAAATTTGTCAAAAGTGGTCAAATTTGGTACCAAATGAAAGCCCTAAGCGAGCTGAGCAACTTTTGTCATAGAACTGCATGCTCAAAGTGGCTGTAGAGTGCTGTGGGTGGGGTAGAGGTGGGGTCTTAGCCGATTTTGGGTCGAAAATGAAAATTTTCAAAAGTGGTCAAATTTGGTACCAAATGAAAGCCACAAGTGAGCTGAGCAACTGTGAGTCTGGTGAGTCTACCGTGTCACAGGCTCTCCAAGCCGCTGGATTTGATTATGATCCAGGTTGGGCATCTCCTGAGAGCATAACCGACTCGAACTCTGTGTTTGCAGACCTAGTTTCAGAAGCAGGGTCTGAACCTAACGTAGCGCCGCCTTATCTATTTGATCATTTCCCTGTCGGACGTTTCCGGACTAGAAGTCTATAAGTATCTTACGCTTGCATTCTCTGATATGTATATAAACTATTATTCTTACTATCCCTATTCTTTCTGTACTATTCTGTATAATAATTTATATAACTATCGGCATTTAGTTATGTATATACATGTTTATAATCATTGTGTAACTTATGTATGTTATGATTAGCTGTGTGTCAGAACGTTACTTGGTTGACTATACCCTATGGTATGCTAGACTAGACTACTAAACCTTACCAGTATATTTGTTACTCCCTCTTTAGAGTTGCGAGCTTACGCTGTAAAGATATTGTACCTCACGGTTTTTTTTTTGTGTCCAGGAGCGTGTCCAGACACAAATTTTCTTAGCTGGACACAAAAATTTTTAGCTAGACACAAGGTAGACACAGCTAAATTTTTCATAGAGAAGTGTCCAGAAAAAATTCCTGAGCATCCCAAATCTTTAAAAAAGCTCTAACTTTTCTGGGGGGCTGTCGTCCCCCAGACCCCCCCGCTCTTATCCTTACATTTTTTCTCCTTTAGGCTTTGGCCACCTATCTTAACTTGGTTAATCGTTCCGCAACTATGTACCTACCTCCTTATATGCTTAACATTTCTATTTTTACTTATTTCATTTAACTTAATTTAATAATTTCTTAGAAAATCCACCTCTAGGGCGAAGTTTCTTTAGCAAATCCATGAAGTTAGTTCGATTTGGCAGTTGAAATTTCAAGGTAACTTTAGCCATTATTTGTGCAAAAATTAGCCAATATTAACTTCTTAGAAGGCTAGTTTTCAAAAAATTCTTCGGCTTCTGGGGGGCTCCGCCGAAAAAAACTGCGAAATTCCGCACTTTTTTTGAAAATTCCGCAACTTTTTTCGGAACTCTGCGTAAAGTTCCGCAAAAATTTTTGACCTTGAGTAGAAATTTTCAGTTACCTCTAATAATAAATACAAGTGTTTCAGGTACTTTTTGCAGAAAATTCCAAAAAATTTTGGCGCCTTCGGCGCGAATTTCAATTTCAATATTCATACCTTTTCGTCCTATCCGAGATAGAATAATTAGTGAAGGCTTATGCAATGAAATTCTTTAGCATATACGTATATAAACTAATTTCCTTTCAAAGTTTTGAGTGTTTCCATCAAGGATTTTCATCAGTTTTACGAAATTTTCTCAGCTTCTGGGGGGCTCCGCCCCCCAGACCTCCCGCATCTCTACGTTTAAATCTTATATTCTTGTCAAAAACACCACGTACACATGCTTAGACTTTTGAAATATAGTTGTAACTTGGTTAATACGTACTATATGTTCGTTAAATGTTAAAAATACGTTTAAATACAACCTAGTTAATAAAATTCATGTTATATTTGAAAAACTAAAAAATATGAATTTCGCAATTTTTTGCGAAATTCCGCAAAAAATTTTGGAGGTCTGCGTAAAAGTTCGCAAAAAGTTTCGACGAAAAAACACCCCCAGACTTTGTTCCTGTGGGTTGTGACGTCAACAAGAAAAGTGTGGCATCAGTGACCCTTGCAAATTGCTAGACAATTGCAAACAATAGACAACTATATATATATATATAATTTATTCGCATAATAACAAATTTTATTCCTACACTAAAATAGCGCGTTAAATACCACTTATATAATTATATTATATTAGCGCTGCGCGAAATTTTGTTTCTGGACACAACTTTTCTTAGCTGGACACAAATAAAATTAGCTGGACACAAGTTTGACACAGTCCCGATTTTCAAAAAAAAACCCTGTT
>JASAND010024820.1:0-61854 GCA_030248195.1 Trissonchulus latispiculum
TTCTCAACCACCGTCCTCCTTCTCAATAATAACTGTTTAACACTGAACGTGTTATGTATGAAATAATTTCAGTTTTCTGTGGTGTTTAGTATCTCAGCCTTCGTATTTTCAGTGGATGTTCGTCTTCGTCCTTTCTTTTTCTGCTTTTGCGGGGAATTCCTGGCAGCTCTGGCTGTGTTCTTCACTCCGCCTCAGCCTGAAATTGAACCACCTCCCCCTGTTTCCAAACCCCCTACCAATCCTGACGCTGTACAGCTGGAAAAGGCTAAAAAGACTGAACAGTCTGTTGCAGGTATTTATTCTGTTGCAGTTGTTTGTGTAATTCCAAATAATTGATTTCTTTTATATATGTATTATTGATTTGGTACCGTAATGCGTGATGTGCGCATGCAAAGTGTGAACATAACATCTGATTGTGCTCTATTTTTATGTTACAGTTCCCGAACAGCGAAAGTCATCCTTTGACTTGAGTGCAGTCGTTGAGGATCCTGAGATTATGATTGTTGACGGAGAAAATCCAAAGACTGCCAAGGCTCTCATCCTTAAGGTTTGCTTCCACTGTTGGCTTATTCTTAAGTGTAATAGACGACAGGGGCGGATCCAGGGGGGCGGCCGCCCCCCCCCGTTGCGATTCGAAGGTTGGAGAAATTAGGGAGAGAAAGAGGAAAAAGGGCAAAAACCAAAAAATTTTGCACCTTCGGCGCAAATTTTCTGTTTTTTAACCGCATATTGAGTGCATTTATGAAGAAAAAGCTTAATATGCATCCGAGTTTTCGCAGAAAGTTTCCATTTTTGCATAAAAACGTCAAGAATTTTAAAAAATTTTCTCAGTTCTCCAGTATGAAAAGAATTAAAGATCCGAAGACCGATTTTATTGCAAAAACAAAAAGTTTCTTCAACTTCTGGTGGAACCGCCCAGACCCCCCGACGAAAAAAATTTTACCGCCCCCCGTCACGAAATCCTGGATCCGCCAGTGATAGACGATGCTGTATCTTGCTGCCGCCATGAATGCGTGTGTAAAAAGTGCACTCTACCATTATAAATATCTGAATAGCCAGATGCAAATTGACTGCCGTATCGTATGTTTGATCGTTTGAATGATGTTCTGATCGTTTGAATGATGTTCGAGCAATAGGATTTCAATTACATTGAAACTACTAATAGAAACTTTGACATTTTGCTTTTTTGTATTATTTTTATTTTCAGTTTTGATTTTTGTATAGGTTAATGCAGAAGCCCGTATTCGGAATTCGCCTACCAGTGATACAATTCAGGCCAACGTCAGGGGGCTCGAACTATTCTCCAGTTACTTTGATGCATCGAAGAGAAATCTTTACCATGTGCCTGTACGTTTTCCTGTTTAACAGTATTGTTTATGACTTATCAATTTATTATTAATTAGGTTGTTTAACAAATTCAGGAGACAGCTCAGGTAACGGTTTTCCTCTGAAGCTATCTCTATCCGATAGGCACAGGACTTGTCGGTGCTTGTCTCCGGATTCTCAGCCGTAGAACAAGCAGTGTCACCTTCAATAATAACTGTATTCATGGAATGCGGCCCTTTGACTCCTGTTACCTTCCCACCACGGTAGTGGTACCTAGGCGCGTGGCCAAGGGGGTTGGATGGGAATGGGGAAATTCCCCCTGAAATTGTGGACCCATAGGATTTTATTCCTGACAAGTGTAAAACGCCCAGTTTTCAAAAACGGCGCGAAATAAGTATATCGCTCAATCATTATACGTGTTTCGCACCCCAAAATGAGTACCAAATTCCCTATTTGGTGTACATATTTTAACCGTCTTCTGCAGCATATGGGCGCATGAACACGTGCTGGGCCTTAATTATTTTTAATTTCAAAGAAAGCTGTGTAAAAATTCCACGAAGACGACGGTCATGAAGTAGAAAAGTTTTTCAGCTTCTGGGAGACTCAGCCTCCCAGACCCCGGAACATTTTTTGCGTTCCCCCACCGAAAACATGTCCTTGCTACGCTAATGGTGGTACCCATTTACCGACCAGTTAAAGATCGATTGCTGGTTGGCTAGAGCGAAGAATGCTTTGTAGTTGCTGGCACTCGAACCTTCGACCGCAGGGTCGTTAGTTCTGACTAGTTCTTCTTCCTATTCCGGGCCCATCGTGCATGGTCTTCAGCAATGTGGGAATCGTCAAACCAGCACACGTCTTTGTGGGTAGATTGTGTCCAGGACATCCGGAAAGACCAGGATATAGAAGTACCGGAACCAACCGCTCGGCAGCATAATTTAAGGATTGGCTGATTGGGCACAATTGACAACCCTCAATCCAAATCATCCGGAAAGACCAGGTTAGATTCAGCTCATAATTTAAGGATTAAGAATTTGTGTCAAACCCCCCGGGAGTTGGAACCCATCAGCGCTGTTGGCCAGACGGATGCCAGGGGGACACCTGTGGGATCTCCATTTGATGGGCCCCGTGTCCATCGGATTTCCCGCGGAGGTGGTTCCAAGCCCCCCAGCACCTTAGACCTCTTAGCCATCTCTACTATGGCAGTGTACTTTGTTAGTTTCTGTGTTTAATATTTTACATGTTATTTTTTGAGTGTTTTAGGTTCTCAAGCCAGTAGAAGTTACTCTAATTAGTAACAAACCATATGCTCAAGGGCAGCATATTGATATAAACATCAGTGAAATAGTATTCAAAGTATCGCCTTCTATCATCCAGCTACTGAGCAGTGTTGCTACCAGCTTCTCTGAACAACGGGTAAGTACACTCTTGATATTGGTTTATTTTTTGTTTGTATGTCGCTGATATTGTGGGGTGTTTATTGTTATAAGAAATTTCCCAGTTATGGTGTCAATATTTGTAACGGTTCAGTCTTTTTGATTTTATTGTTTTAACAGCTGTGTGCTGCTGTATGCTGAGTGCTTAGCTGTATACAGCTGGTTTGATCGTATTATGCATTTTTAGGAAAGTAGTGATCGTGAAATATCGGAAAAGAAGCCACGCAGGAAATGGACCAATGTGTGGGAACCAAAAGCGTTGAAAGAACTGAATATGTGGTACTTGGCTCCTAACGGTAAAGCGTCCATGCTTTTTGTAGAGCCTTTTCGCGGAAAGCTGTGTTAAATGATTCAACTCAGATAGATCATTTTTATGAAGGAGTTAAAGCAGGAAAAGCCAAACTTGAGTGGAGCATAACTGCTCAGTTCGAAGGGTTAATTTCAAGTCTACGCTACTCTAAGTACACTCCTGATAAGTAAAAATACAGTAATCTTAGAGTATATAGAGTAGTTTTCTTTGTCTTTAGACTCCGCTTGTCTCCACTTGTACATAGTAACATATTAATAAATTATTTTCTTTTAGCTATCCCTGAGGAAGATGAGGCAGCCGATGTTGTGGAAGAGATTTTGAAAATTGATGAAGGCATAGAACCGGATCCTGAACGGCAAGATCAGGTAGGTCATGCCTGTTTGCGAAAGAGACGTTTCAAAAGATTTTCCTTAGTGGGTTACGTAGTCGTATAGTTAGAACCGGACTTACCACAATGGTAAGTAGCTGGCTGGCTAGTAGGCTGTTTCAAAAGAATTCTCCTAAATGGCCACTGGGTTCATAAAATGAATGTTATGACGGTGGCGCCTATTGGTTAAGTTAAAAGCATATTTTGAAATGACATTCTTCTTACAAACTGGCCAAGCTCAAGTTTTGACAACTTACCTTCTTTTGTTCCATGGAAACATTTGGAGGACTGATCTACTAGTGCAGAAAGTTATTTCGTACAGGAACGAGGTTGTATTTGTAACTTGTAACTAGGTGTAACTGTCAGTAAATGAACGCACCTAATTTGGATGACTGTGTCTGTAGCACATCGTAATGGATACTTTCAGCTTTGTTACCTATACAAACCCCAGTTTTCTCGAGTAGCATCCAAGACACCTTATGCAGGCAATGATCTACAACAACAACCTCAGCAACATGTCTATGCTCTCATTTCTTAAGTATACACTATTAAGAGTAAATTTTCACTATTCTACTTTGCAAACACCCATTTCTATCTGCCCTTTCTTCCTAATGCCTGAAATGCATCTGTTTTAAACTATAACGGTGAACTTATTATTATGTAGGGGCGCGATAGCGCCCCTACATAATATGGGTGTAAAGGCGTCTGCGCGGCCCCCTGGAGACCGTGTTGGCCTGGTGCCAGCTAATTAGAGGTTCAGGAGGGGTAAAAATGTTACCATCGTAAAGTACTCGAGTAGTACTACAAGTATCACCATACTTTTGGTTCGAATTCGAAACTTCAAATTTTTGCACTTGGTAACAGTTAGTTTGCGTTTGCTTTTTTTTCTAGGTGAATAACGCTTTTCGGAAGTGCATTTTCTAGCGAAGTGTTGGAACGTTGTGGGCATTTTGGTCCAATACTACTGTCATATGTTGGTAGACAGTATCCCCCATGCTACCTTTTTTGGTCATTTTGGCACCTGGCCAATTTTGGCTCTGTGCCAAGGCCCCAAAGTCGGACTTTCGCTATTTTGGCACTTCGGTTGTGGTGGACTTTTTTTTCACAGGCTAGCAGCTAGATCGATTTGCTTTATTTTATTTGAATATTTCGGCCAATGCACACAAAGTAACGAGGGGGAGTTTTTTTATTTCGCTCTGTAGCTTTCAGGAGATGGGCCCAAACTTTGCATTATTTCACCTGTTTATTTGGCGAAAAGTGTCTTAAGTCCCACTTTTACTAGAAATGGCCTAAAAGTCACTAAAAATGGCGTTTTTCGGCCTTGGGGTATATAGTAAATCGGGGTCGCTGAAAACGGTGAGCATACTGCCGATACCGCCCGAAGTGACCACTGGTCAGCATGGCTCCCGCGGTTCCTCGCCCAGGGTCAAAGTTGGAAAAACTCACTCTAAACAGTGTTTTTCGGCGTTTTGGTCGGCGCCATATATAGTAAATCGACTACGCTCGTTTCAATGGGCATATCGCCGAAACCGACGGAAGTGACCACTGGTCACTACAGCCTATGGGGTCTATTGACCACTGGTCAAATGGCCTAAAACAGCATTTTTCGGCGTTTTGGTTGGGGGCATATGTAGTAAATCGACTACGCTCGCTTCAATGAGCATATTACCGCAACCGATGGAAGTGACCACTGGTCACTACGGCCTTGGGGCCGTATTGACCACTGGTCAAATGGCCTAAAACAGCGTTTTTCGGCGTTTTGGTCGGCGGCATATATAGTAAATCGACTACGCTCGTTTCAATGAGCATATTACCGAAACCGATGGAAGTGACCACTGGTCACTACGGCCTTGGGGCCGTATTGACCACTGGTCAAATGGCCCAAAACAGCGTTTTTCGGCGTTTTGGTTGGGGGCATACATAGTAAATCGACTACGCTCGTTTCAATGAGCATATTTCCGAAACCTATGGAAGTGACCACTGGTCACTACGACCGTGGGGCCCTATTGACCACTGGTCAAATGGCCTAAAACAGTGTTTGTAGGCGTTTTGGTTGGGGGCATATGTAGTAAGTCGACTACGCTCGTTTCAATGGGCATATCGCCGAAACCGACGGAAGTGACCACTGGTCACTACAGCCTTGGTGCCCTATTGACCACTGGTCAAATGGCCTAATTTTTCGGCGTTTTGGTTGGGGGCGTATGTAGTAAATCGACTACGCTCGTTTCAATGAGCATATTTCCGAAACCGATGGAAATGACCACTGGTCACTACGGCCGTGGGGCCCTATTGACCACTGGTCAAATAGTCTAAAACAGCGTTTTTCAGCGTTTTGGTAGGGGGCATTTATAGTAAATCGGCTACGCTCGTTTCAATGAGCATATTGCCGAAACCGATGGAAGTGACCACTGGTCACTACGGTCTAGGTGGTCAACTGACCAGTCGTCAAACTTCCTAAAACTTAGTTTTTCGGTTTTATTAAAGTTTAAATAAAGTTAGTATAAACGGTTTAAACTATAGTTTTAGTTGCGGAGGTTTTGATATAGTAAATCGACAACGCTCGTTTTAATGGGCATATTGCCGAAACCGATGGAAGTGACCAGTGGTCACTACGGCCTACTGACCACTGGCAAACCCCCACGAAAGTGGCCCATAGTCCTGTGTACTGTAAGTACCCTGCGGGATGCTCGGCTCCTTCTTAACTCATTACGTAATCTCACTGGAAACGCATCCATCATTAAGCCGGAAAATTAAGCTATGCCGTATAATTAAACTAGTTAAGTTAAACAAGAAAAATTTTGAAAATTTCGCTTTCTGATTTTTCACTGCAAAATTTGGTACCAAAGGGGGATCCACTTTTTTGATGGGGAAGTTCATTCATGGAGGCCTCCCCTTGTCAATTCTCCCTCGGTCTCGACATACGAGCTAATCTTAAGGCCAATGTTTAACAACGTTGGAATATTGTCAGAGAATCTTTAAAGTGCTAAGAGGACAAGAAAGTAAAATGCTCCTAAGGAGCATAGAAAAGTAATATGGGTGAATGTGGTGAGGTTGCGAAATAAAGAGAGGACTAGCTTTGAAAATGCTTAATATGGGGCTAGGTTCTAAAAGAAAGGAGGACTAGGTTGTGGGCGAATTAATATGGGTACAGCGTCGCCGAACAACCCATATTCGCGGGCTTGCACGCTTCGCTTCAGCGTTTGTCGCATATATATATATATATATATATATATATATATATATATATATATATATATATATATATATATATATATATATCAGTCGATTTCTGAGTAACTCAGACTTGGGTGCATAGGGGCCGCGATGGGTCAAAAAATGGAATTCGCCCAAACTCCGCCAGTTTGAAGGTAATAGTGGATGTACTAACCTGGCAAAATATTATTGGATTCGGTGCAGCCAGTTTCGAGCAGTGGCGATTTATATTTCAGGGCCCTGAATGCGTTTTTAGTACAGCAACGGTGCTGATATTTTGGCCCATTGCTCCCAGCTCACTTTGCTTAGGTAGATAGTTTATACACCGTTCGAAAGCTAATTTTAAGGGCTTTTAAAAATGGTATATTGAATGGTGCTGCGTGCCTTAAATTTTGACTTCTACGGCAAAACATTGGCAGAAGCCAAGAGAACTCGCATTCACAAAAAGCTACATTTCGAATTATTACCGACGCTCTGTAAAAAAGCTAGACACAGATTTCTATCCAGAAATAGAACGGTATGTTCGCAATAAATGTGCAAAATTTCAGCGAATTTAATGATCCCTTGCGTTGTCTGCACTACATTGTAGGACGTCCACCAGCTATAGCGCGGCGGGAAATAACAACCCATATTTTCGAATTTTGGCTGTAACTTTTCTATTAAGCGACAAATCGAAAATCTAGCGATAACTACCATGAGGTCTTGGGAAGAGCTTCAAAATGAGCCATAAAACACCTCTCTAGCACTTACAGTTGGTGAGAAATTTTCGACCAAACCGATGGGAAAAACCCAATGCGGGAAAAAACCCATGGGCGGGGGAAACCCTGCCGAAATTTTTGCTGGAAGCATGCCAGAACATTTTTGACTGTACTATTCGAAAGAGCGGGTCATTTTTAGTACATCTGCATCGAAGGATACATATATACATATACATATATACATAGATACATATACATAAAAGATCAAATTTTGGCAAAAATTTATGTGAAATTGACTTTTGAAAATTTTGTATGTTTAAGGGGGGGGATTACTTGGGTCGAAAATTCAACCCTCACAGATTTCGCTCAAATTGTGCCCATTGATACTCCCTAGAGCCGTACGCAATCCATTGAAATTTGAGATGATTTGGTCCAGGAATAAAAAAGTTACAGCTATTCAAAATTTCCAATTCCTATTGAAAATGGCCTAAAATCGGAACTTTAAATTTTTCGCTTCTGACAACGATAACTTACTCAAATCAAAACCGTTTGAAATGTTCTATAGCTCATTTTTGAGCTAAATACAATATCTAAAGCTTGTCGAAGAGCTTTTTTCGAAATTCGGCTTCTAGCTTTTGCAGAAATCGTTTCCGTGAGGAAACCGCAAAAATAAGTCAAAATTTATATTTTTCGAAATGTTTCAAAGCTTACAAATATGCACAATATCTACATCAATCGATAGCTTTTTCAATTTTAAAGAATTTTTCTTCTTGGCACAAACGTCTATTTTGCAACTATTTAAAGTTATTGGTCAAAAACCGTATGTTCGTGAATCTTCAATTTCTGTGTTTGTGGGGTTGCCTCACGGAAACGATTACTGCAAAAGCTAGAAACCGAATTGCGAAAAAAGGTCTTCGACAAGTTTTAGATATTGTATTTAGTTCCAAAATGAGCTATAGAACATTTCAAACGGTTTTGATTTGAGTAAGTTATCGTTGTCAGAAGCGAAAAATTGGGGTTTTCCCCCGCCCATGGGTTTTTTCCCGCATTGGGTTTTTCCCATCGGTTTGGTCGAAAATTTCTCACCAACTGTAAGTGCTAGAGAGGTGTTTTATGGCTCATTTTGAAGCTCTTCCCAAGACCTCATGGTAGTTATCGCTAGATTTTCGATTTGTCGCTTAATAGAAAAGTTACAGCCAAAATTCGAAAATATGGGTTGTTATTTCCCGCCGCGCTATAGCTGGTGGACGTCCTACAATGTAGTGCAGACAACGCAAGGGATCATTAAATTCGCTGAAATTTTGCACATTTATTGCGAACATACCGTTCTATTTCTGGATAGAAATCTGTGTCTAGCTTTTTTACAGAGCGTCGGTAATAATTCGAAATGTAGCTTTTTGTGAATGCGAGTTCTCTTGGCTTCTGCCAATGTTTTGACGTAGAAGTCAAAATTTAAGGCACGCAGCACCATTCAATATACCATTTTTAAAAGCCCTTAAAATTAGCTTTCGAACGGTGTATAAACTATCTACCTAAGCAAAGTGAGCTGGGAGCAATAGGACAAAATATCAGCACCGTTGCTGTACTAAAAACGCATTCAGGGCCCTGAAATATAAATCGCCATTGGCTGCAAACTGGCTGCACCAAATCCAATAATATTTTACCAGGTTAGTACATCCACTATTACCTTCAAACTGGCAGAGTTTGGGCGAATTCCATTTTTTGACCCATCGCGGCCAAGTTTGAGCTTACCAGAGATCGACTGATATATATATATATATATATATATATATATATATATATATATATATATATATATATATATATATATATATATATATATATAAATCATAGGGGTCGCGGCAACGACCCCTATAATATGTGTGAAAAGTGGCTGGAGACAGTGTAAAATAAGCTGCGCAGATGCTGCGCAAAATCCTGCGCAGATTTCATGCGCAAATTGTAGAGCACATCGAGTTTAGTATGTCTGTGAAGTTTCAGCCCCGTATCACTTACCGTTAAAAAGTTGCGCCCCGGACCGGTTATGGCGGCGATGTTTTTTTTTTTCCGGTTTCTCCTATTTGATGGTTGTATTGTACATAATGTTCGCCGCTTTCACGTGATCTGCAGCGGTGGGCCAACCTAAAGGGCTGTGGGGTCTAGTAGTACCCTCTAAAGAATTTAAGAATCACAACTTTTTTTGCGCCGCAGCTGCGCCACAGCGCCGCAGTGGCGCCGCAAAGTCGGCTCATAGCGAAAAGTGACCATTTTTGTGGTCGTCGCTCAGGTCGAACGTTACGAGCTGGAGCTGATTTCTTTTTATATTCAGAAATTACATATATTGAACTAACTAACGGTCCAGGTTGCGTTTCTCTATCACTTCCCTAGCGTCCACAGTGGCCCGTCAAAAATGGCGAAAATTCGAAAAATGAAAAATCGAAATTTCTCGCTGTCTATTCAACTTTTAAAGCTCAAATCTTCCATGCAATGGTTTTCTGGCACGGAGAATCGATTCCCGCAGTCAGTTTTACCGTCAGACCCACCCATCTTGCTGGGCTGGTACCACTTTGCCGTCAGGAGGGTAAAGTCGGAAACCGCTTCCTGGAGGTCCATAGTAGGCTCTACCTGGCCTCTCAAAACTTTGTCTATAGGGGTTTTCTTATGTGCCCAGCTCATTCCCGGAATCCGTTTTGCCGTCCGACGTGTCAATATTGCTGGGCTGGTTCTACTTTGCCGTCGGGAGGGTCAAGTCGGAAACCTCTTCCTGGAGGTCCATAGTAGGCTCTACATGGCCTCTCAAAACTTTATCTATAGGGGTTTTCTGGTGTGCCCAGCTCATTCCCGGTATCCGTTTTGCCGTACGACGTACCTATTTTGCTGGGCTGGTTCTACTTTGCCGTTTGAAGGGTCAGTCGGGTGGGAGGGTCAAATGGTCGAAAATAAAGTTTCTCAAAAGTGGTCAAATTTGGTATCAAATGAAAGCCCTAAGTGAGCTGAGCAACTTTTGTCATAGAACTGCGTACCCAAAGTGGCTGTAGAGTGCTGTGGTGGGGTGGGGTGGGGACTTAGCAATTTTGGGTGAAAAATAAAATTTTTCAAAAGTGGTCAAACTTGGTATCAAATGAAAGCCCTAAGTGAGCTGAGCAACTTTTGTCATAGAACTGCGTACCCAAAGTGGCTGTAGAGTGCTGTGGTGGGGTGGGGTGGGGACTTAGCCATTTTGGGTGAAAAATAAAATTTTTCAAAAGTGGTCAAACTTGGTATCAAATGAAAGCCCTAAGTGAGCTGAGCAACTTTTGTCATAGAACTGCGTACCCAAGGTGTCTGTAGAGCGCTGTGGGGTGGGGTGGGGTGGGGACTTAGCCATTTTGGGTGAAAAATAAAATTTTTCAAAAGTGGTAAAATTTGGTATCAAATGAAAGCCCTAACTGAGCTGAGCAACTTTTGCGGTGTCGGATTTATGCCTTTCTCAACCGGAATTTAAAGGATAGACATAGGCCCAACACACATATTATCCCCTTTTGTGCGGAGCATTTTTGTTACTTGTATATATATATATATATAGAACGGTCAACACTAGAGTAAAAAATGGTGAATAGGTAATCTGCGAAATATAGTAGTTGTTTGTCAGGGCAGTTTTAGGCTAGCTATATACCCTAAATTTAGTTGGACTATGACAAGTATCGGACAGAAACATGGGGATGTGGCGGTAAAACTATTGGTTCAATCCGGCAGGATTGCAGTCAAGGACAATCGCTATAAAATTATTCTTTAAATATGATGTCTGTATAAATGCATAAAATGAACACTAATCTTAGACTTTCCCGAAGGAAAAGTCTGACTATATAATACATGAAAGTACGAATAGGCGGATATAGATTATATCATCTAATTTAGAATCTGGAGCTATAATTAAAGTCTAGAAACTGATATAGATGAATGGGCCCATGTCAAGATAAAAGTTAGAACCCCCAGAACCCCCATCAGAAAAAAAGGAGGTTCTCAAATTTTTTTCATGCGTTTGTATCCTGAACTTTGATTTGTATGTGACTACGTTGCGGATCCTTTCCCGCAACAGACACTTCCGCAGACATGATATGTTTATTAATACGTGTATAAGCATCACAATCATCAAATTTGTAGCATATAACCCGGGTGTACTGGGGGGGGGGGTCTCCTGGCTTTTCTCATAAATTTAGACTAAAATTTGTGTATATGCTACATTCAATATGCACAATATGGGTATCTATCGAAAGCAGACGGCAAGAAGAACAAGTTCGTCCTAAATCTAAGTCCAGGCACCGCACACACTTTTCGGTATATCCGGACTCCAGGACCCTCAGAACTTCCAGCAAACACTTAAAACTAAACAGTGGAGGATCAAATCTCTTCGAAAAGTTAAGAACCCCCAAGAACCCCCAGAACCCCCATCAAAAAATGAAACTAGACATAGTTATAGATCAAATCTCTACAAAAAATTAAGAACCCCAGAACCCCAAGAACCCCCATGAAAATAAAAGCTTCAAGAAAAACAAGTGGTAGATCAGAGCACATCAAAAAGTGACTTTTATCTTGACATGGGCCGATGAATGTATAATATTGACAGCCCGCGAATATAGGTTGTTCGGCGACGCTGTGCCCATATTAGTTCGCCCACAACCTAGTCCTCCTTTCTTTTAGAACCTAGCCCCATATTAAGCATTTTCAAAGCTAGTCCTCTCTTTATTTCGCAACCTCACCACATTCACCCATATTATTTTTCTATGCTCCGGAGGAGCATTTTACTTTCTTGTTGTGTAAAAGCTTCAGCTTTCTAGCTAACAGCAGATTAGATAGATCTAGATTAAGCAGACTTTTGTTAGATCTAGTTCCGCTTGGAATATGTTTCGTCAGTAGATAATATGTTTGATTTGATGCCTTGCATTTTAGCTAGTTCTGACCATGAACTCGATCATTCTTACAGTAGAAGGTGGCACGGGTACCAAAACTGTCCCATTAATTTTGCTGGAAACAAATTTGAATGCGGATGTGCGTGATTGGACTACGAAGGTATTGTCTCTTAGTATCGTTGAATTGGTGTCAGCGTTCGTGCAATTTAATGATGATTGCTTGTTTAGTTGTTTGTTGCTTAATCGTGATAGTTTGCTGTTGTAGTAGATAGTCCATTTCCAAAGTTTTTATTATTGATTTATATTCAAAGATTATGGTTTGATTCCACCTGAGGCCTCAATATTCGGGAAGGAGATCGGGGTGGATCCAGGAGGGAAGCGGAGGAAAGGAAAGGCGGCAGTCTCCCCGTCGCAATTCGGAGGTATAAAAATTAGGGTCAAAAATAAAGAAAAGGCCAAAAACTTGCACCTTCGGCAAGATTTGAAGGCCAGTTTTATTGCAAAAACAAAAAATTTCTTCAACTTTTGGCTCTGGGGGACTTCGCCCCTTAAACCTCCCTGTAGAAAAAATTTTCTTGTGAGGGACCCCACCCCACTCCTCATCATGAAATCCTGGCTCCGCTAGTGGTAGGAGAGGCTGTACTGACACATCGCATTCTTTCTGGTGTATATTGAATCTATTTCTAATTGTTATGAACAGCTATTATTTTAGCTGAGAGTTGATGCGTCAGCCACACTTGAAATGGCCTACTACAATGAACGATTCTGTGCTTGGGAACCCTTAATAGAGCCAGTTGAAGAAAAAGGCCAGTATCATCCGTGGGAGGTTATGCTTACGGTAAAGTTTATTGTTTTAAAATTTATACCCATTATTATCTGTGGTGTGAACTACTTCAATTTCTTACAAAACATACAAGAAACTTCACTCAATTGTGAATCCATTTCATCTATCTCAGCATGCTGGGCTTATTCTGGGGATTTTTTCTTAGAGGAGGGCTTCTTATCCCCTTCCCAAAAATCTGAGGGGCAAGGAATTTGTGGGTGGGCCGAAAATTTTTCTAGCTAAAAATATCGCCATTTTCTACCATATACAGTACTGTAAGTTGGTTTTTATTGCAAAACGAAGCCGATTTATAACCGCCCCCACTAGAATAAGTCCAGGCGGATCATTTTCTTCTGTTAGCGATACTTTGCCGTCAGAAGAAAAAGTAATCATGTTACGATATTTTCTTGAGCCGAACTCGAAGAGTCCGTTAGTTGAATCCGGAAAAGGTCCATTCGGGTTCCCCCAGTACCCCTACAATGGCACATAAATGTTTTGACAGCTCGGAAAAAGTCTAGGGCTGTTGTTTGTAATAAACGTCAATACATTCTATGTATTCTAATTCGAACCACTACTTTAAACGCATGTTTCTATATAAATTTTTTCTGCTTCTAAACATTTACTACGTCTAAACGTTTTATAGGTATCCCAGCAGAGTGAACTGGACGTGGCCGATCCAGAGCAGATCCTTCAGCCACCTGAGTTAGCAGTATCTCTTGTTTCCATTGACATGCTTCAAATGACTGTCTCTAAATCTTGCCTGGATGTTTTGAACAAGCTTGGACAGGTATAACGATTACAATATGCTCGGTGCGTAGACGTGGAATTTATCTTCGATATTGTGTAAACCTTAAATCATACAATTGATGTAACCCTCCAAACTCTAGCATCTAAATACGTAGCTTATTTAGTAGGAATAAATCAAGCGATTTTCTTTAGTTTTTGCTTCTGTTGTTATGATCTTTAATTTGTTTTCTTCTTCCTGTTCCTGGGCCAATCCTGGAAATCCAATGTGGCTGGGAACATCTAGAGCCGGCCCACATCCCGGAGAAAAGCCAGGACCGTTGGGGGTCCATTAGACAAAATGTTGTTGTTGTTCTTTAATTTGTTTTCAGCTCTTCCAAAGTGCTGCAAAGCTTTCCCTGCCAACGTCTGACGATGCACATGATATTGATGCGCCCTATATTTTGGTGAATGACTCTGGTCTTAAAATCAACGTTTTGCCAACGGAAACACTTAAGGTACTGTTTTTCACCAGACTAAAAACAGCAGTGTCCTAACTTCCGGTGTTACTTCTGAACTGCTTTGGCTTCTTGATAGATTCATCCGAAATTTTTGATAAACTGATTAAAACCATTCGGGTTCCATGCAGATGTGTATTCCGGTGGTAGATTAGAATAATAATGCAGGTATTTTGAACAGGAGATCGCTTCGGAAGAAACTAATATGACGAGCAATAGTCCACCCATCCCCCAGTATAATATTGGGTCAATTAATTAAGGCAACTACAGTATAAGCTCAAAAACTTTCTCATGCGAAGTTAACATCCGCGAATATCGTCAAAGTTCTCGAGTTTTGTACAATTTGCGCAAAATTCTTCAGGAAGTCCTTGACAGGTGCAGTTCCGATCGACCATTTTCCCATGAAATTCAATTGAAACGGTTACGCTTACGGTTGGCTCAATTGCATAGTCGCATAGTGCATACCACTTTAAACTCAGATGTCAGCTGTTACTCTAGGTGTCTTAACTTTTTCAAATTTATGGAAACTGTTTGGTTTGCGATTGAAAAAGTACAGTTAAAACATCTGTGTAACTTTCAGATTATGAACGCAACTCAAGTAGATCCAAAGCTTGGTCTCCAGATTCCACCCAGTCACTATATTGGTTTGATTCCGACCGCTAAGTCTGGTAAAGGAGGTATGACTGGTCGTGAAGGAATCAAGGATTTGATGATAGGTTTAATTGTAAGTTCACTTTTTTGGAATTACTCTGAATTATTTACCTATTAATTAATTTGAGTGCGAGTTCACTTGTTGTTCATTAGTCACTGTTTCGTATGAATTACGTATGTAACGTACGTATGAATTACAGCTTTCTTTCATTTTTTAATTACGTATGAAACAATGCTTTAGTTAAGTACTTTACTTCGATTTTGATCTTGTAAAAATATACGGTGCTGTGGTTTCTGTTTTAGTTTCCCGATCTTAACAATACGATGCGGGAAGTTAGCGTTGCTCGTGCAGAGATGCGTTGCTTTTCATTACCGAAGAAGACTTCAGTTGGTGATTCCTACAGAATTCTGGTCCAAACTGTGACAGACTCTGGGTTCAGCACTATCTATCTTAGATCCCACATTCAGGTACTTAAATATATCCAAAGATGTCTTTATTGATGTTGACTAAAAATTTAAATATAAAATTTGATTAAAGTTTGTTTTTCTGCATTTGAAAATAATCTTCTTGTGAAGTGCCTGTTGGTAATCAATAATTATTATGAAATTTCTGCTGCGAGTTTTTCACTTATACTGTCTTAGTCTTTGGTTAGGTGATGAATCACACAGACAGAAAGATTGAAGTATACTATCCAGTTGATACCAATCTGGAATTGTGCGGCGTAGCTGAAGCCGGCAAACCAATCAATTTATCTCTTCCTGCTATCAGCACAGCTACTGGCGAACTATTTTTTAAGCCCGCCGATGAAGAGTACGTTTCCATGCCACCATAATTGCATGCCTTAATTACGTACGTTTGAAGTGATATTGTGTACTGTACATTTTAGCTGATTCAGATAAAAGCAGACCGTTAATACACACTTTTTGTATTTCTTATAAAGGGTTGATTGTTTTTTTATATTTTTGTGTTGAATTGAATATGATTTATACTTTTGGTTAGGTTCGAAGTTTCTTCTCAGCCTATTGAGTGGCGCAAAATTGAATCGACCGAAGAACCTACGGCTCTGCTTGCGTGTCAGAGGGTTGATAAAGTTGATTCCCATTATCATATGCAGGTTAGTTTTTAATGGTTTGTTTTCCGTAATATTTTAACCAGTGTTTATAGTTAAATGCCAGCGTATTTTTTAAGGGATTTTTCCGGGAGGAGGGTCGGGCCCGGGAGGGATTTTTTTGCTAAAATAAACCATAAATTGGTATTTGTTGGCGTATTTTGCAGGTAGAAACGCAAAAAGTTCTCAAAAATGCCTGGATTGAGGCTAAAAATAGCCATTTGTACGAAAAGAATTTGAAAATTTATCCATTTTTGGCAAACATGTAGGCCTCATTAAGGGAGAAGCCCAAAATTCGGGAAGAGCATCCGGGGAGAGATCAATGTCTGCCCCTCCCCCCCTCCCTGTAAAACTACCCTGAATACTCTGTTAAATGGCTGTAATTATTTTGTCACCGTAGTTTATTTAAAATTAAATTATTTTAATTCAATGTATGTTCTGTTTCAGACTTTCTGTGAGCGCCAGTTTGCCCTATTCGAAAATACCACTAAGACTCAGGAATCAACAGAGTGCTTTAAGATTCACATTCGTCCGCCGGTGGCTTTCCACAACATGCTACCTTGGCCTATCAGTGTAACTGCACCTGTAAGTGAGAAACAAACTGTCTAGTGTGTGATCATAATTTGCGCGAACTACAAGTCGTAGAATTTATTGCCTTCGTAATGCTTTTGTAACTGTGCATCTGCTCATTGAGATAATTACTTTCACTAGCGTAGCCAGAAGAAAATTTCAGAGGAGGCTAAGCTAAATTTTTTTAAAATTTTTGCTTAACCCGAACTCGGTGGAAGGATTTCAGCTGAATTTAGTGCTTTTCGTGAAAACTTAGTGCCGCAGGCGAATGTTTTCTATAATATATTATTAAACCTATGCTACTACGAGGCATTGATATTTTTCCTTTCGTCTCTGATTTCGGGGTATGAGCTCACTCGCCCCCTCTCCTGGCTGCCCGCCAGATTATTGTACTCTGCTCTGTTTGAATCTGTCTCTGCTTTTTGCAATATTTATTTAAATTCGTATTTTTTGTTACGTTTGTTTAGTGTATTATGGTTTTTTTAGGGAAAGGAACCTGTGGAACTGAAGGGTGGTGAAGGCCAGAGCTTTTACTCTGTTTATCCGGGCAACAGTATTGTTACAATCAAGGTTTGTGAATCTGAATTTAGTTACTTCGTATGTAAATTGTGTAAAAATAGTGTAATTACGGATTTTTGTTAGTTACCTACGTATATGCATGTATACTTATTATAATTATCAAGCATTAGTTGTTCCAGTTAAATTCGTTTCTTTGCTTATTATATGCTTGCTCCATCTATGTTAGTTTGTTTAAAAATTAACCTTGCTGAGAAAGCTTAATTTTTCAGTTCGAAGATTACAACAATGTTGTCTGGGAATGCAACATGAAAACTTCGGACGAACCGGAAGAGTTGGAAGCTCACACTTTCCACGCTGAGGGTCGTAAAATGGTAAGAAGTCCTGGACAGGCTTTATACCAATGTAAATTTTTATGTTCTTTGTACACTTATCAGTTACAACCGGTTCTGTTAAAGTCCAACCAAAAGTTCACGTTTTCGTCGACGAAGTTTTGACTACTGTTTGATTATTTTATATCCGAGGGATCTCATTGGTTATCTTAGGTACTTACTTCTTTGACCATCTTGTGGCTTTAATACAATCTTTTTAATGATTTAGGATTTGGCTGTCCATGCAGCGTCCAAGCAAGGAAGTTACGACCTAACACTGTTCTGTCCATTTTGGATGGTGAATAAGACTGGGCGTACTCTAATCTACAAGGTATGGACGAAGGTCGAGATTTGTTTAGCATCTGGTGGAGGGTTCTTTGTTTTCTTATTCTGACTGGGTGTAGCTTCATGTTCAATGATTATGGCCGTGTGTTCTTTTGGGTCCTAACATCAGTGCTTGCTTTGCTTGCCATTTGGTTAAGTTTGTCGTTTGTCTGAAAAATTTATAAATTATATACAATTTGCATGCCTTTTATGCATTAGTTTCTAAAGTTGATTTTTACAAATAACTCGATTATGTAGGAAAAGTATTGTAGATGTTGATTTGCTTTGTTAAGTCATTGGTACTTTTATTACATATGGGTGACAGCTTTGCCAATACAGTCTTACTTATTTTTGATTTTTCTTTACACGGATGTTTTTGCTCACATTTTCTTCTATCATTCTATCTTCTATCATTCTTCTGTCATTACAGCAACAAAACAGGCTATTCCATTGCAGTTTGCATGTTTTGCATTTCTTTCCTTTTCCTAAATTGCACCTGAAACAGAAAACCAAAATCGAAATAGGATACCAACACAGTATGCCCTTTTGGGAAAACTTGGACAAAGAAAAATTTGAAATTAAAAGTTTTCATAAAAAAACCTCTGATCGCCGTGGGTAGGGCAATTGATAAGGAGGTGGCGTAGGTCCTCGGGTTCGGCCTGACAGCAGTCTCTGCCCGCCCCACTTCTGTTAACTGCGTAGGATTGAGGAGTGTCCGTGGTAACGCAACGGGCAAAGTGTAACGCGTTCTCAGCGAGAAAGTCCGGACTGATACCTGAACGGGAGGTCAAATTTCACTGGCCTTTGTGGAAGCATATTTGGGTACCCCTTGTGAGAGCGATTTTTTGGGGTACCGTTGAAAGCAATTTTTAAGCAATTTTGCCATGTTTTAACAAAAAAAACAGCGATTTTTTTAGCCAAAACACATTTTCCAGACGTTTTTTGAGCTTACAAAAGTAATTTTAAGCGAAACATTTCTGCTAAGCCGGAAATGTTTTGGAAATTTTAGTCGTAAAACCTATTTTTTGGGCAATTTTCTTACCCCTTGTGGCCAATTTTCTTACCCCTTATGGGAGCAATTTCACGACCCCTTGTGGACAACTTCGCCGAGGGGGGAATCCCCCCCCCTGTCCACCTGTGCACTCGAGTTTAGGGTCCGCTAACTGTCTGCTGAAATATTTGGTCTGAATTTGTCCGCTCGTTTATCGCCTGGAGTTTTCCTCGTGTTTTACTGCAGCCTTAGCCGTTGTGAAGTCAATGACGCTGTCCATGTGGTCCTTTTCAGATGCTTCTTTTGCAGTTTGATCAACTAGGTCGTTTCCTCTGATACCCGCATGGCTGGGTACCCACTGGAAGGTTAGGTGGTTGCCAGCATTACTTAGAGATTTGATGAGATTCCTTATCTCTATGGCAATTGTTAATTTCTGAGCCGATTGTTCGGCACTGAACTGTTGCCATGTTTTAACAAAAAACCAATTTTTTTAGCCAAAACACATTTTCCAGACGTTTTTTGAGCCTACAAAAGTAATTTTAAGCGAAAAATTTCCGGCTTCGCCGAAATGTTCTGTAGTCAGAACATAGACGATTTACTTGCCGTTGGGGCTTTCGCCGATCTCCCCACTCCAGACCTATTCTGATTGCAATCATTTCCGCTTTAGAGCTCGAGCAGAACAGTCCGGTTGGACACTGAGAGGTTATCCAAATGTTGACTGTTGCCGTCGAAGACAACAGCACTGCAACCCTCCGTTTCAACATTAGTCCTTGACTGAGCCATCATTCCAGAAGACCTAGTTGGCTGGCTGTTGGTGCGACAGAGTTTCCATAGCTATCGCATTTGGGTTCGTCTGGTGAGCAGTGCCATTTCGATGATAGTTGTTGGCACTAGCGTAGATACGGGGGGGCGTGGTGGGGGGGCCGCCCTCCCCGAAATAATGGCTTTGCCCCCCTGAAAAAATTGGGCAAAAGAAAAATTTTACTCCCGCGCAGAGCGCGTGCGTTTAACTTTATTAGAAACATACACAAATTATACATTAATGCTTCAAATTAGCTCAACATTGATGCATTTTCTACACGATTAAAAAATTTGTGGCGCGAATTTTATCTATTTAAGTTATCAAAATTATTATTTTTCATTAAACATGCTAACGAATTTTTGTATATATGTATATATAAGTTGCTTTGCAGTTTTGCTGTTACGTATCTGCGTTATTCCCAACATCATCAGCCTGAGCATAAATTGGTTGATATGATCAGAATGCGCAGTTCTTAATGGGAGCATCCTACAGTATAGCTCAGAACAAAGTTAATTTTTTGCGAAGTTCGCAAACTCCGCGAACTTCACGAAGCTAGCGACATTTCGCTAAAATTAGAGAAGTTCGCGAAAAAGTTAGCGAACTTCGCGAAATCATTAGCTAGCTAATTTGAGGGGTTTTCTCCATATCTACCAAAAATTGGCAAAACAATTTTAAAATCGAATTTGGACTCAAGATATGGTGCCTTCGCGAAGTTCGCTAAAGTTTAGCGAAGTTCGCATAATTTCGCGAAGTTCGCCAAGATTTTAGCGAATTTCGCGCAGAGTTCAGTGAAGTTCGCGAAGATTTTAGCGAAATTCTTTTACACCTCGCTAAAATCTTCGCGAAATTCGCTGAAATCTTGACGAATTTCGCCAAATTATGCGAACTTCTCTAAACTTAAGCGAACTTCGCTAAACTTTAGCAAACTTCGCGAAGGCACCAAATCTTGAGTCCAAATTAGATTTTCAAATTTTTTTAACAATTTTTGGTAGATATGGAGAAAACCCCTCAAATTAGCTAGCTAACGATTTCGCGAAGTTCGCTAACTTTTTCGCGAAGTTCTCTAAATTTGGCGAAATGTCGCTTGGTTCGCGAAGTTCGCGGAGTTTGCGATCTTCGCAAAAAATTAACTTTGTTTTGAGCTATACTGTAATAGTTTCAGTTTTCGGACAACACAGTAAACGCAGAAAATAGCAAATAAAGGTATATACTATACAAAATGTTGTTAGTCAATTGATAAATCATTTATAAAGAATTAAATGTTTCAATAGCATTTAATGGCAAAATTCAAAAATTTTCTCAACTTCTGGGAGGCTGCGCCCCCCAGACCCCCCATTTGCGACTTAGGGTTCCGCTTTCAGTTGTAACAAATCGAAAACATGAACCATAGAAGACTTTAGAATTAATAGGACAACTTGCAGTTACGCAAAACTAGAAAATTTTATCCCCCCCCTCAAAAGTCCTCGGTCAAAACCGCCCCCCCCCCCTGAAAATTTTTTGTACCTACGCTAGTGGTTGTTGGGTTAGGGAGTCTGAGAAATCGGCATTAGAATCTGTAATATACGTTCCGCCAGCAGCTTGTATACGTAGAGGTTCTGCCGCTCACCGGCAGACTACTCTTATCTTTCTCTTCCTTCACTTTACTTTCATTCCTTCACTTCGCTTCCTTCACTTTCTTGAGCATATATACTACGCAAGGAGACAGAACATGTAGCAGCTAGTAAGCGTGGCCCTGTTTCGACAAGGTACTAATTTGTGCAAAGCTACGTAAATCCCGTACTTTCTATACTTTCTTCAAAATTCGGTACATTTTGCTAATTAGATTCTCAGTTTCACGTTTCAAAAATAATTTATAACTTAAGTTCCACTGGAAAATAATTTAGTGCAAACATATCTAGTGTAATTATCTTGTTTATTTGACTACAATATCTTGTGGTTAGTTCCTTCTATATTGTAGAACGATCTGCCACGTTTTCTTTTGCGAAAACGCAAGGTAGCTCAGTCTCCATGTATAAAGGCCATTCGTCGTTTCTGTAACAGTCTGTCATGTAGAAAGAGCAGCAACAAAGAATCGATTCATGCTAAACGTGTTACAGCCGGGACGGATAAAACCGTGAAAAGCATTTCAATTAAAGTGGATAATGCCGCTAACGAGAGCCCTTTTGCAGCCCACCGGAAACTGACTGGACAAAGACGGCTGGGTGGCGGGGTATCGAAGAAGAAGATTGCTGCCAAAGATGCAAAGTTGAGAACGGGGAAAGAAAAAGCAGCAAAACTGGTGGCCGCTGATAGAAGAAATTCAAAGTCTACTTCTGGAAGAATTTTTAAGAAATTATCTTCTTCCAGGGATGCACTAAAGGAACGGCTAATATCGACTAAAAGTAGATCATCTGAGAGCTTAACCAGTACGTATTTGCTTAGTATGTTTTGCGTATATATCTATGTTCAGATGTTTCTGTATATTGGCATATCCAGCTAGAATTTCGGTGCAAGCAGAGAATATTTTTGGTGATGAGATAGTAGGTACTCCTATATAAAAGCTTGTCTTTGAATTTAGTACAGTGCAAATTTTTTGGTAAACGTTCTGCACTTTTTAGCCTACGTTGCTTTCCATTATTGTATTGTTTGCACTTTCAAAATTGTTCTTTTATTACTGTATGGCATGGGCACCGTTGATATTTTGTATAGTGTAACAATATAAAGTTACAGTAAGTGGCTAAGGAGTACTGAAGTTCCTTTGCTGCTTTACGTTTCAGGCACTGGCAGGTCTCTGCCAAGACGGCGATCGGCAATACTTTTACATCGGAAAAGTGAGCGTGAACAGCGACAGAAAGAAATAGAAGCTTCACGTGCTAAAACGTCGAGGCCACGAAAAATGATAGATTTATCCAAAAAGCGGTCGAAAAAGATAATAGTAGCAACATCTGCCTCTAAAATGATTGCTAAACTTAATTTATATGGGCGGAATATGGAGGAAAAGCAGCTTGCACAAAAAGAACAATTAATGCAGGGTGTAGGTATATGACTTGCCTTTAGCACTTTGGAAAAAGTTATCGCAAAGCATACGTATATTCTTAAATAGAAAATGTAGAAAATAATGTAGTATAGTTAATAATGTGTTAGCTAATTTTAATGAGTTGTTCTGCTTGTGTTGGCCTGCATTCTGTCACTAACACACACTTGCTTAGTGTTTGTTGCGTTAGGAACAAGGACAGAGAAAGCTTTGAATAATCTTTCTACTAGAGATGAGCATGGGCCGGATTTTTTCGGCCCGGCCCGGCCCGGCCCGCTCCAAAATCTTGCTCGGCCCGGTCCGGCCCGGTCCGCTGGCAAAATTCCGGCCCGGCCCGCTCCAAGTTTCGGCCCGGCCCGGCCCGCAAAAAGAAAAATTCCAAAATTTTACTAACAATATTATTTCATAGGCTCCAATCCAATATGGAAACGCTAAAATATGCTACAAAATTTAAATTTTGCTGTAAAATAGCCAGAATGAGTAGATATTTAGCTAATATTCGCGATTTTAGAACATTTTCTATAGTCGAACCGGCCCGTTTCGGCCCGCGCCGGCCCGCAGTTAATTTTCTCGGCCCGGCCCGGCCCGGCCCGCTAACCAATGGATGTCGGGCCGAAATGCTCATCTCTACTTTCTACTATATACGCTGATTCTTGTTTCGTGGTGACTGTGATGTTTTGATGTAGGATGTACGAGTTTTCATAAAGTCTGACCAAGAATGCATAATTCGATTCGTATCTCATAATTGCTTGTAATTAAACACAATCTTAGCTTGTCGTCTCTACAAGCCTGTTGCGGTTCCTGTTTTCATTTTATTTCCTTTGTTCTGGGCATTCCTTTTACTTCCTTTTTTCTAACTGAGCTCCAAAAAATAAGGAAGTGGCGTACTCTTTTCATTATTGATGATATGCTTCAGAGTATTTTTTTGGAAATTTCGAGAGGGGGGGGGCGTGCCCGGACGGATTTTCGTGGGGATTGTTTGGCAAAAAATTTTGGTATATCTTGCATGGAGAAACACTAAACGTTCTCAAAAATGGCTGATTTAGACTGAAAACGTAGTATTACGAGAAACCTCCTGCCGAAGCCTTAAAACTTTGAAAATTGGTCTATTTTTGACAAAAAATTTGGACATCCAAAATGTCCTGGGGAGGGGAAGCAAAAAACCGTTTGGGAGCTCAATTTCGTGGGGGCGTTTCGGTAAAAGTGTTCTATTCTTAACTCGCTTGCGTACCCTTTAATAATTGTTGTCTAAATAATTAATTGTTCTCTAATTTCTGATCGCTGTGGCGTTTCTCGTTGTGTTGATTATAATGTTTGACCGACAGAGCAGAAAGCGTGCTGCTTTTATTTTAAACTCATGGATTAACTGACCATAAATGATATGAATCTGAGCGTAAATAGAAGCCTCTGTAGGGATCTGGTATGAACGGGATCTACAGTGTGATTGGCTGTTGCATTCGAATCCCCATCCAGATTGAGAGAGGGGGCATATTTTGTTGACCTTCAACCGAAAAGGGACATTCGCTTATTGTGGACATCATTGCTCAAAACGTTTGTTACTTTTGCATTATTATGCATTCTTGGCTGCATATACGTATGTGCTATATGTTTGTTAATGCTCGTTGTTTCAACCTGTATATATACATGTTGCGTGTTTTTCCTACATTAATGCAGTGCTTTATATTTTTGAACTTCCCCGTTCCTTATATACAGTTGCTCTTGAGCTTGGCAGCATTCATGCCAATTTATCTTTTTCTTCAAAAAACTAGAAATTGTTCCTCTTTTTACACTGATCAAATTTTGTGGATCCTCTCCCGGTGTTGATTCTCTGCTTAGGGGTTATAGCGCTGCGCACTAGTGGAAAACGGTGCCCCAGCGTAGAAGTCCAGATATCGCCTTCCCCAATCCCCATAAAGAAATCGATATTTTATTTCATCGTTAGTATTCTTTCCCTGAAAAGTGCATGCAATAGGGAATCCTGATGTTAATAATAAAATGTTAATCACATTTTAGCACTTGAATGAGAATTGCTTGTTTTATGTTGTTGATTTTTAGTTTTTCTGGTTTTTCTAAATATCCTTATCCTTAATCAGACCTGTGTATGAGGTTTTTTAAAAGTTGTTTTAAGTTTCGCTGTTGTTGTGACTGCTCTGTCTGCTCTTTTTGCTCTTCCTGACCTGTATAGTAGTTGACTCCCCACAAGTTGTGTTTCTCCTGTTTAGGAAGCGTCGGGCTTTCCCTTGTCAGGTGGAAAGGGACCGGTTGCTTGTTGTGGTGGGAAGCGTACTTCTAGTGATGATGAAGAGGTAATTGGTTGATTGATGAATTGATTGACTGACTGATTTATCAGCAGCTTATGCAAACAAGTGCAAGCGGCTCCTTTGTCCCTTTACCCAGTAAAGCGTTCTGTTTTTGCGGGCTTTAGCTTTTATGTCTATCCTCATTATTTGACACATTGTTTAAAATTTTGTAACACTCTTGATATTAAAGTAAAGCCCTCAAATATAGTTTTTCTGTGTTTTTGTTCTTCGAATAGCAGTCTGGTGTGTTTTGTAATTTCCTTAATTGCTTTACCGTCTACAGAAAAATAATTTGTTTAGCCTCGCGAAAGTAACAACTAAAATAAAAATGCTGTTGAATCTGAATGTGTTTTTGAAGTGTGTATTGTACTGACTGAGAATTTTTATATTTTTCTTATTCCATTTTTTATATTCCATTCAGTTCAGACTTTTATATTTGGTTACACCTGCTGTTACTTGCACTTCTGTTTTCTCTGTCTTGCTTGCTTTACACATTGTGGCTGTTAACATTATGTTTGTCATGTCTTGGATTTTCCTTAACTTTTCATTCTCTTCACTTCTTTCGCCTGTTTGCTGACGGTAGCTAGCTACTGAACATAGTCACAGATTAATCGCTAGCTTTATAGTCGGTGATTTAGATTGTTGTTATTTGGCGACAGTAGTTTGACAAGAGTATAATGCAATATGAAATAAAGTTAGTACGTATAGTGCTATATAAAGTATACTTATGCAAGTCGTGATAGAATATTGGCATATTATTTGATTTGTGTATATTTCTCAGCTGTTTTCTTCAGAATATGGATGAAGATAGTGGCTTAGTGGAACATCCTCCTGATTTCGATAAGCCTATGCTTTTCACTTTTCGCGGAAAGAGCATGTTTGAAAGCAAGAAGGTAGCTTTCACTTATGAACTTAGCACCATCACTGCAATTTTCAAGCTGAAGCTTGCAGTGACATGTAGTCACAAATTCATGACTTCTAAACAAAGGAAAATCTAATTTCTCCTTGCCTGCTTGTGTCAATCGCAAAGTTTAATCAACAGAAAACTAAATATTAAGATAGTTTTAGTGTTTAAAATTCTAATCCTTTGGCTGTAGGCCTTCAGCAGATATTGCACTTTTACCACTAGGGTTTAAAACTTTAATCCCGTGGCTGATCTCTATAGGTATAATTGGGTTTGTTGCCTACAAAATTTGGAATGTTGGGTTACTTTTTGTATGTTAGATTTACTGTATTCGATTTTAGGGATCTCTTAAAGTTGAAAATTCCGAGTGGTCGGATAAATTTCCTCTGGATGTTGTGGGAAGCTCTGGTCGCGTCACTTGTAAATCCAAAAATGGTGAACAATTTGAGGTAGGCAGACTCATTAGATTCAATATATGTAATACGTAGTTCGATGCGTGTATCAACGCAGATCTTAACTTTTAGAGTTGATATAACTACAATACAATGGTTGTTTCCCACTTCAGAGGAACAACCGAAAACGACCGACAACTTATGGAGGTACTAGTCAGACGCAATATGCATAATATGCAAGGACGAAACTATTCTTTAACTTAAGTGAATTTCAAATAAAAACTTTGAAAATTACAGATTAATTTTGATGTTTACACTTATGCAGTTGGCTGAGTAAGTTAACATGCTATGCAGTCGTGTACAGTAATATACAGTCGTACATTAATACAGTAATTGCAAGTTTTTTCCATGCTATAGGATGAAGGAAAGACTTTGACTATAAGTTTTTTCTATGCTATTTTGTGAAGGAAAGACTTTGACTATTTAAGGTAACTGCCAGCATTCAGCTCAGCAATTCAGGCCTGACAAAGATTATCACTTTTACGCCATTTTATTTGCTGGATAACAGATGCCGCGTAAGCATTAATGGTTATATCACGCTATGCTATTTTTATTGCCAACCAACAGATTAATCCTTGCTATCCATTACATACAATGTAAACAGTTTATAGGTTACATCCTTACTGTCCATTATATACTATGTAGACAGATGACAAAAGGTCAACATATCGTTGAACAGTTACAAATATTGCAGTCGAAAATGTGAGGTAAAAGTGATCGGTTTGGGCCACGTGGTGACTACTTGTTACCCGACCACGAATACATACAATCACTGTGAATGTTAGGCTTACGATAAGGTTCTTAAGCTCGGATATTGAGTCTGTGGCAACATCCTCCGCTGGGAGATTGTTCCAATATATATCTCACAATTCTTTTCTTTCACTAAAAAGTGCTTTCTGATATCTGATATGAACAGTTGCCGTAAACAGGGACATAGCAGTAGGAGGATGTTCCTCTTTTTATCACGTCGGGAGGCTCTCATCCGTCAAGCCATATGAGGTATTTTCAGGACCGGTTGACTTCCACTTGTCCATAGCTTATCGCATGTGTAAGGCTCCTTCTTCTTCGCATGTGTACACTGGTGCCGTTAAATTTAAAGCTTAAGTTTCTTTTCAAGAACTCTGTACTATCTACTTCGCTTTTCATGTAATTTGTGTGGGTTAGTAAGTTGAACTTTACCGAAATTCATGTATGACTGCACCTATTTAATATCGTCTAAGAACTCTTTTCCTGTCCTTTTACCATACATGTGGCTGAATCTGCAAATGCTACTGAAGGCATTCGGAGTACTTTCACTCGGAAATAATTTATGAGGACGGTTTCATAAAATTTGTGGTTGTGGACCTTCTTGTAATAACATGTGGGCTTAATATCTATAATGTGTTAATTACCAATTATGTAGAATTTACTAAGATGTGTGTAATATTTTAAGGATTCGATTCAAATCCGTGAATTCAGTGGAAAAGGAGAAACTGATTGGGTGACCGTGCCATCGAAAGAAGTAGGTTTTTACATTGCTAACATTTTGCCTTGTCTGTGTGCTGTGTGTTCTTACTGACTGTTAGATACGGTGTTTTCTAACTCACTTATGCTAATGCGCAAACCAACCCATGGCTTTCATAACGTTTACGTCACAGCAGTATTTCCCTTTTTGCTTTCAATTTGCTTCTTCTACACGTATTATGTATGTTACTGTATGTTTAAGTTTCTTAAGAAACTTGTATCGAAAAGGTTTATTCCTATAATCCTCCACATGGTTTAACTTGTGCTTTCTATTTTAACGTTAGCACTTTTGTATATACATTTTTAATCTTTCAAGCAAATTGTGATTATATTATTATCTGTTTTGTATTCTATCGACCATCCATATTTAAATTTTGAAAGACTCCAGCTTACTAAACTTATACAGTACTACTTTGTTCTACAGCTTGCAACTCAACGAACTCTTCTTGCACAATGTTCGATCCATTAATCAACCTTGCACTCGATGATGCCAAATTTTGCATATCCACTCAGTTCCAGCTAGTTGTAGATTTTAATTAATGTTCACGGTTTTTTCTGCATATTAATGTGCTTACAGCGGCCAGATTTTCCTGGGTATTACTCACATGTATGTTCGTGATAATCCCATTAGCTAACACACACTTTCTGCGCCAAATTATTAATGTATTACTTCCACGACAAAGACATTTTGAAATGAATTTTGATGTTTTCACCCTCGGTACAGCCTTTTTAGCAAGAGTTCATTCCCAATAAGAAGAAGAGTAAGCCGCTAGGCTCCTCTTAGCATTACCTAACGGTGCTGACGCAATGCGCGAAGGTTCCCCCATTGGGGGCGGCTAAAATGTACGCCCTCCTCGTTTGGTGAGGAGGGGGTAGTCAACAGCTAATCAGATTGCAGAGATCCCTTCCCGTTTGACAGGGGAGGGGGGTAGCTCGAAGGAGATTACGGTCGTTTCAGATTATTTCCAAAAATGTCTCCCGTATGGAGGGGGGTCGCCAACAGCCAGTCAGATTCAGCCAATTTTAGCCTGCCTTGGAGACCCTCCCCAACCCCCCACACCCAACGGGTTCCAACTTTTGGCTACCCTCCCCCTCCCACCAAATGAGGATAACTTCTTGCCCCCCTCACACCAAACGGGGAGGAGATACGCGTTGTCGAATTGGTCGACCCTCCCCAAACGGGGGGGGGACATTTGCAAATTGTGGGCGGAGCTCCATTGCATACGCAATGCAGTGAAGAGAAATCCTCTGTGGCTACTCTTCTTCTTAATAATAGTGCAATTATGCACTCTTGTCCATACTTAATAACGTAGAAATACTTTTGGTCAGTACGCATTCTTTAAAATTCTCTGAAACCAGCTTCATTCAAAATGTCTGTCGTGACTGAAAGAACGTTACAATAGCTTGCTTGCATGGACCTATACAATGCACGAAAAAGCAGTTACATAGTTGTCGGTGATGGTTTTTGTATTAGATGGGTGATGGTATTTGTGTAGCAGCAAGAGTACATAATAGAAATTATAATAGAAATCTCCTCCCTCTGAATGTCTCGGGTTGTTGTTGTTTTCTTCGGGCAATGATGGTCGTCCCATCGCATTCGTTGGCATCCAGAGAAGCCAATCCCCTGAGGAAAAGGACCACCCTGTCCGGTAGGTACCTCCGCCAGTGCTTTGATTCCCGTAGTTAAGCAAAGATTAAGGTTCGTTGGACCGTCAGAGCCGGAAATTCTATCAGTATGTGGTCAACTGTTTCTTCCTCTTGTCCGCACCTTCTGCAGAGAGGACCACGTTCATCCAGCTGGAACCGTGGACGGTATGAGGGGAGCAGTGGGCGGGCAATCGCCCTCCTCAACCAGAGTCCTCCGTTCACATTTCTGAGACCCTTCTCAAGGTCCTTCTTAGCGGTAGAGTTATGGTTGAAGTCAGCAGTGTTAGTAGTCGATTCTTTCGAGGTCTGGACAGTGCTTATTTCAATGACGGCTTTAGCCGTCTTGTCAATTTGAGTGTTCCCTGGAACAAGGGCACTACCATTTTTCGCCAGTGTATCCACAGATTCATTTTCTGGCAGGTCGCTATGCCCGGCATCCACTGAGGGTGGAAATTGAGATTCCTAAGAGGTTCACTGCTGATGGCAGCACCGTTTTCGTCTCTAGGGAATTGAAGGCCGGCGACCAGCCTTCTGATAGCTGCCTATGAATTAGAGTATGAGTATAGATGGATAATGTGCAAGGCAGCAGCTCTTTAGTGAAGAATGTATCCTCACACTTTTCAATATTAGGGTTCATTTTTCAGTCGGCGGCCCATACTGCTATGGTATCCAGGCCAGCTTTTGCAGCTTCGTGCAGGCATTGTTGAGATTAGCATCGCTTGTCCAGATTGCCAAATCATCGGCAAATAATGGCAAGTAAGTCAAATAATGGCGCTTCGACTCCCTGGGAGGATTGGAGAAAGTACACCCTCTTGGGGCACACCAGCATGGAAGCGTCTGTATTTGCTTTTGTCTCGGTTCAAGGAGACAGCAGCTCGTTTGTCAGAATGGAAGCTTCCAATCCACCGGCGCAAGCAAGTAGGTACTCCTATTGGAGTCAGATTCCAGAGAAGACCAGCTGGCCAGACAGTATCAAAAGCTCTGCTGAAATCAATAAGAGCCATGACAGTCTTGGGTAGGGCAGAAAGTCTCGGGTAGAGGAGAGGTCCCACCGTGAACTAATTACATGCTTATAAGCGTGTGACTGCTCGCTGATTTGCTAATTAGCCTTTGATTTACTGTAACTATTTTATTAGTAATTTTCATTAATTGATTATAACTTCAATTAGGTTAATGCAATTAATTACATATTGTAGCATTCTTTGGCTCTTTCGAATGATACAAAAAATTGTTGCACAAAATAAAAATTCTTAAGAATGCGGTCTGCATCCATTTTCGTATCATTAGAAAGAACAGAAAAATACTACAGTTATGGAACCTAATTAAAGTTATAATTAATTAAATAAATTTATTATATACTAAAAACCTACCGTAAAGCCTATGGCAAATTCGCCAATTGGTGCACAAACACATGCTCATACGAAAGCATTAATTCAAGGTGGCCCTCTCCCGATACTTTCGGAGGGGATAGGGCAGAGTGATTCCGAGTTGCATGCCTAGCATGCTCAATACATGATAGTGTAACAGTTCCATACTCTTGTGATATTATGTACTCTTGGTATAGTTAGATTTATTGTATTGCGTAGTTAGTTGCTTCCTGAAGTGTCTTTATAAAGCCGGTAGTGCCAAGTAAGTTAATTTCTAAAATCGTATCGTAGCTGCACCTGCAGCTGCTACAACTACTATTACGAGGTTTATTGCCAAAACAATAGTGACAATAGCGTGAGTTTGAGCTACGTAATTGTTTATGAAAATAGTGTTTTAATTATTAACAAAGTTGTAGTTATTAGCTTGGTTGCAAAATATATAATTGATGATGTGACTTAGTATACTAATTTTGCATAATATTTTGGATAATATTTTTGTTTTACATTATTAACGTTTGGATCGCTATCGACACCGCCTATAGAAATGATTCCAGTTTTATCATTTTTATGGGTAACAAAAACTAGTTGTCGTCCAGTCCACGAATGGGATCAGTGTCCTGTGTTCTCTAAAGATCAGCAAAGACATGCTCTAATCTATAATTGAGTTATAATTTTTTCAGTGTATTGGATTTTGGCCACTTGAAACCAACACGAAGAAAATGTTGATGTCAGCCAAGTTTACTGATAGCAACGAAGTGACTGAACAGTTTCCCTTCTCTGATACCTTTGAAGGGCTGATGCGACTTGATAATGATGTATGTTTATTTTCGTCGTTATTGAAATGGTTTCCCTGCCAGCCATATTCTCTGGATGAGGAAGTAGAATTAATTTTGTCTGCGGATGGTTAGTAGTATACGTTGTTGTAGTACACGTACCTAGCGAAAGTGACAGTGTTGTGTAAAGGTCTGGTTGACTTAAAATGTTTGAAAATTCTTATAATGGAGTTTTGATATTCTAAGATTGTATTAGGTCTTTCATTCTTTAATTAGCTAGATTATTTTTGGAATAAATTCTGACTCGTAAGTAGCTAGTACATATTAATTTGTAATATCGTTTTAATTTCTTTAGTTCGCAGGCATCTACGTGACGTGTACTGTATCCGAGCACTCGGTTATTGTGACCTTCGAAGACTACGCTGATGGCATGTCAGCGGCCCTGCTTATAAATCATACTACCAGCTGGACTGTTCACTTTACTCAGTCGTATGTTTATTAATGGGTTGCCTGTCGTTCGCTAACATTTAATTTGTTCACACGTAAACCTATACGTATATATTATTTTAATAGTCAACAATGTAGTTTCCGTGTTAGCTTCTGCTTGTGTCTTTCACTGTTTAGTATTTAAGTTTTATCTGAAAACTGCTTTGAGTTTCAGAGACTTCAGTCACTGGCAAGAATTAGCCCCAAAATCGGCTATTCATTTTGCCTGGCCTTCTTATGTTAGAAAGCGGGAGTTATTGTGGACATGTGGAGCTAAGAAGGACACTAAAAACACACTGTATAAGGTAATTTGGTGCCGTTCAACAGAAGTAATGCATGATGTGCCTGTTATATGATAGACTGGTCTGTAATCTTAGCCGTTACTTGATAAAACAGAGTTAAAGACTTTGTTGTTCGAGTTTGCTATGATGTGTAAAATGTTTAGGATGACATTGCTGAATTCAACTATGGACCTGATCAGAAGGGTTATTGGGTGTCCTATCTTTATGGTCGACAGCGGGTGCTGATGTTCACAGAAGATTTGGCTGTTGCTACATTGGCTCAAGAAGTAATAATGCATTAAATTAGTTCTTCATTCACTGCAATGTCCTTCAAAATGGCATTGAAATTCATTAGCTTCGCTCGAGTTGAGGCCTACTGTATGCAGGACTACCAGTGCCTGGGAATATTTTTCCTTATTTCTCTTATTTCATTTTCGCGTTCCATGCAAGTTGTTATCCCTTATTTAGGCGTTTGAATTGGAACGAATTCAGATGCAGATTACTCTGTCTTTTCAAGGGCTTGGTGTATCTCTAGTCAATAACATAATCAGATCTGAAATTGCCTATTTTAGTATTACGAGGTATTTATTGCTAGAGTTAAGATTGTCTTCGTAGTGTTTTATTACGGGAAGTATGTACATACGTGTACTAATTTCAATAAATTTTTGATTTCTATCTTAATTTTCTGTTTCCATGCTAGAACATGTTAAATCAGAAGTGTAGAAGTAGTATTAATTAAGCTTACATACTATGTAACTGCACATTTTTCAGTTTTAAAATTCCAAAATATAATAAATTTATTTTTAGTTCTGGTATCATATGGGAGGGAAAGAAGAACAAACGATTTAAGGCTTTAAGCTTTAAGGAATGTGGCGAATTGGAGAAAGCCTATACAAAGTATAGTAATGAAAAGGATGCTGGAAAATCGCCGAAATCTCGAATGATGATTGATAAGATAGACGTAAGCTCCTTCTAACGACAGTACTTTTAAGTGATATATTTTATTTCTAAGGATAACAGATGCAGGAATATGGTTTAATTACTGGAAAATCGTTATGAATTTTGTTATCGGTTTGTCTGATGTTTGCTGTGTTCCTGTATTTAGATAGATTTTGAAGCTATGAAGATGTACAAGCCCAATGAACGCGACGTCAGGCGGAGCTTTCAGACGGGTCTTTGGGTACAGTATCGTTCTTCCCCTCACCAGATTCAGCTTCATGCAAAAATACACAAGATGCAGGTTCGCTTCGTTGACTTGAAATAATTTGTCAGTATTTAATTGTAGTGTATCAACTATAAATTTGCATAGGGTCTATTTCTTTAAAGATTAAAATGGTCGGATTAAACGGATCAAAAATCAGCCGGATTAAAATTTTAATTGCTATTTCTTTAATGATGGATTAAACGGATTAACCAGATTAAAATTAACTCTTTTAATCCGACCATTTTTATTCCGCGGATTAAAGGAGTTGACTTTAATCCGTTTAATCCTCCATTAAAGAAACAGCAATTAAAAATTTTAATCCGCCAACTTTTAATCCGTTTAATCCGCGTAACTGCACAAGGATTAAAAACTAGTTGAAAATACAGGCGGTGGATTAAACGGAGTAAAATTAATCTTTAAAGAAACAGCGATTAAGCAGGTCGGATTAAAATTAACTCGTACATTTTTTAATCCGAAATGTGAATAAAGAAACAGGATTAGGTTAAAGTTTTAATCCTAGGTGCATACGTGTGCTTGGGGGGGGGGGGGTTTTCACCCCCCCCAGACCTGAGCTCACCCCCCCCCAGAGGGGTCCCTCACCCCCCCCCAGAATCCGGATTTTTCCAGTAAAAAACCGAAAAAATCCGGTTTTTCGGCGGCCGTCGGCCGCCCTTCACCCCCCCCCCAGAACTTCCCCTCCTGCACATGTCTGCCTAGGTGCATTAAAGAAATAGGATTAAATTTAATCCGTTTAACTCGCTGGTTTAAATTTTAATCCGTTTAATCCGAGGTGTTATTTCTTTAATGCGGATTAATTTTAATCTAATCCCTTTAATCTGTAAAGAAATAGGGCCATAGTGTACCAGGTATTTCACTACTGGTGCTGGGTTTATTTTAGGCAAAAATAAGTGGGGGGGGGGGGAGGTCGAAAAGTGGGGGGGATAAAATGGGCCAAAAATGCTAAAAATGCTGTATAAATAGCGTGTTTTCAACATTCACTCTTATAACTATGCTTAAAAGTGCTCAAAAATCAAGTTTTAGCATCAAAAAAGGTGATTTTTGACCAACAATCCTAAAAATTCGGCAATTTCTGGGCACCTTAGGGTGAGTGGGGAGGAAGCCCAAAAAATTGGGGGTGGGGCCGAGTGGGGGGGGGGGGTGCTCGAGTGGGGGGGAACCCAAAAAGTGGGGGGAATTGCTCGAGTGGGGGGAACCCAAAAAGTGGGGGGCCAGTAAAATAAACCCAGCTGGTGTATGCAAGAGTACATAAATCACTAAGAGTGTGACAAGCGTCAAGGTCTTAGTTATTAGGCTGGCGACATCATCTGCGCGATAACGGCTTAGGGCTAAGGGATTAGGGCCGAAAGACTTTTTCCAATTATGTAAGTTGTTCTTGATCACAGAAAATCCCATTTTACCGATTTCTGATTATGTAATAATGTGGTTTTGCTATTTCTGTAGAATACATAATACCAAGAGTACATAATGATAAGAGTGTGACAAGCGTCACACTCTATGCAATGAAAGCGAAAACTATGCGATGCGCGCTAACGGCTTACCCCCCCCCCCCCCCACAAATTGACCCCCTCTCACACCGCCCCTATATGGGTACATAGTTCCAAACGGGGGTCGCTCACTCGCTTAGTATATTTTGTACATGCATATGTTAAACATACACGCTTGCACCCTGTTCCCAAATTAGGCCTTGGTTAATTACAACGTGTAATTATACAAAGCAGTGAGCGACCCCCGTTTGGACCACGTACCCATATAGGGGCGGTGTGAGAGGGGGTCAATTTGTGGGGGGGGGGGTAAGCCGTTAGCGCAGATCGCATAGTTTTCGCTTTCATTGCATAGGGTGTGACGCTTGTCACACTCTTATCATTATGTACTCTTGATAATACGTATTGGTATAAATAATGAATGTACGTAATGTTAGTTATTTTACAGTTATGATTTTGTTTAGTCGTGAAAAATGTAGAATTTGTACTGTACTTATATGTACACAGTTTGTTGATGTGTACCGTTTAAATTTAGTGTGGTTGTATCTCTGGATCTTGTGTTTGTTAACATTCATACCTGGCTGTATTTTCAAAGTTTTTAATTGTTGTACTTTATTTTGTAAATACCTAGGTCGTTGCATTATATGAATTACAGGATTAAACCGTCCCTTTCTTTTATATTACCCCCACCCCCAAACAAATTAGACCCATCACTGCAAAGAAGTTTACACGCACATTGAAGCAACTGACTAGTTGTGTTTTTGAGCTATAGAACACAAACATAGCGTGCAAATTTCTTTGAAGTGATGGATCTAATTTGTGGGGGGGGGTCAGCCGTTATCGGGGTGATGATATCCCAAGTCTAACAACTAAGAGCTTGACGCTTGTCACACTAATAGTTATTATGTACTCTTGGTGTTAGTAATACCAAGTGTACATAACGATAAGAGTATGACAAGCGTCTTGCAGTGAAGGCCAAAACTATGCTAGGCGCGCTATCGGCTGACCCCCCCCCACAAATTTACCCCCTCTCACACCGCCCCTATATGTGTACATAGTCCCAAACGGGGGTCATTCATTCGCTTAGCATGTTTTTTACATGCAAGTGTTAAACATACACGCTTAAACCCCCTCCCCAAATTGGGCCGCTATTAATTTCAACGTGTAATTATGCAAAGCAGTGAGCGACCCCCGTTTGGACCACGTTCCCATATAGGGGCGGTGTGAGAGGGGGATCAATTCGTGGGGGGGGGTCAGCCGATAGTGCGCATAGCATAGTTTTGGCCTTCACTGCATAGAATGTTACGCTTGTCATACTCTTATCATTATGTACTCTTGAGTCAATATACACCAGAAAGAATGAACAAAACTAAGATGTGTCAGTACAGCCTCTCCTACCACTAGCGGAGCCAGGATTTCATAATGAGGAGTGGGGTCTCTCACAAGAAAATGTTTTCTACAGGGAGGTCTAAGGGGCGAAGTCCCCCAGAGCCAAAAGTTGAAGAAATTTTTTGTTTTGCAATAAAACTGGTCTTCAAATCTTTAGTTATTTGGATTGTGAAGAACAGCGAAAATTTTTAAAAAATATTACACATTTTTATGCCAAAACAGAAATTGTGTATGAAAATTCGGACACATGTCAAGCTGTTTCTGCAAAGACACTATAAATTTGTGAAGAAGAATTAAAGTCGAGCCGAAGGTGCGAAATTTTTTGGCTTTTTGCCTTTTCTTATTTTTAACCCTAATTTGTATATCACTAACTTGCGACGGGGGGACTACCGCCTTTCTTTTCCTCCGCTTCCCTCCTGGCTCCACCCCTGTCTCCTTCCCCAAAAATTGAGGCCTGAGGTGGGATCAAACCCACAATTTTAATACAAATCAATAATAAAAACTTTGGAAATGAACTATCTACTACAACAGCAAACTATCATGATTAAGCAACAGAACAAGCAATTATCATTAAATTGCGCAAACGCTTATACGCAAATTCGAGAACACAAACATAGCGTGCAAATTTCTTTGAAGTGATGGATCTAATTTGTGGGGGGGGGTCAGCCGTTATCGGGGTGATGATATCCCAAGTCTAACAAATAAGAGCTTGACGCTTGTCACACTAATAGTTATTATGTACTCTTGGTGTTAGTAATACCAAGTGTACATAACGATAAGAGTATGACAAGCGTCTTGCAGTGAAGGCCAAAACTATGCTAGGCGCGCTATCGGCTGACCCCCCCCCACAAATTTACCCCATCTGACACCGCCCCTATATGGGTACGTGGTCCAAACGGGGGTCGTTCACTGCTTTGCATAATTACACGCTGAAATTAACAGGGGCCCAATTTGTGGAGGGGGTTTAAGCGTGTATGTTTAACACTTGCATGTAAAAAAAACATGCTAAACGAGTGAGTGACCACCGTTTGGGACTATGTACCCATATAGGGGCGGTGTGAAAGGGGGTCAGCCGATAGCGCGCATAGCATAGTTACTGCATAGAGTGTGACGCTTGTCATACTCTTGTCATTATGTACTCTTTGTAACACTGTGTAATAGATTCTCATCTATGACGTGTGTAAAATAGTTTTATTCTGATTACTGATCTTTCAACTGTTATAGATAGATAATCAACTGCCAGCATGTGTTTTTCCAGTGGTCTTTGCTCCGGTGCCACCACCAAAATCGGTCGCCGCTGAAAGCAGTGCGTCTATTGCTTGCTTTTTTGTATTTTGTTGATTATTAGTGATTGCAATAATATAATTTATGTTGAGTACGATTTGTTTTTGTCAAGACGGTTAGCAGTAATTAAGCTTGAGTGCTTAACCTTCGTCAGTATAATTACATTATTGGACGATGAATTTGTTTAGTACCTAAGCCTTTCACTGAAGTAAGCTTTATGATGCGGAAAGCGGAGCATACCAACATTCCCCAAATAAAGTAAGAACAGCATTTTGTCACTTATTTTACTCTTCGTGTATTTAGTAATCTCGTTTACAGTTACAATTTGCTCATCATAATCAGAATTAAAAAGCAAGCTAAATGTTGAGTTTTAAAACGTGGAAAGTTAACTGTGGACTTCAGCAGGGTATGCCGTCCCGCATAAGTTCGACGTGTGTTGCACATTGTTGCTAGCATGCACACATACATTACAGCAACTTTGGCTTACAGACAGTCTTTGGCGTTGGCTTGCTCTTTTCCAGATAGAGTGTAATTTCGTTGATGTTGTTTTGCTTTCAAAGGTTTCAAGGTTTCAAAATTTCCGACTTCGCCGGGGATTTTTACTCATTTTTTGCCTTTTGACCAGCCTATTTTTGCAATAAAAGTTATTTTTGCAGTCAATATTGTATTAGCCGAGTGAGGATACAGAGGTGGTACAACGACTTTTCTTTTTTTTTGATTCACTGCAGTATAATAAGTATTTTCTTGTTTCAGATACTTTAAAGTACTGATCCAAGAAATGGACGCCAGGGCTGATCAAGGCTTTATTTATGCATTGTTAGAACTTTTTGCTTCGGAGGACATTAAGCCAGTTGGCAGTGTAAGTTAGATAACTCGTATTACAATGCTATAGCCTAGAAAACTTAAACTGGACCGAAAGAGTGAATTTTGTGAAGAGTTTATTATTCAAGTTAGGTATGACAATGTATATATTTTCTGAAAGCTGAGAAATCAGAGATTTCAAAAATTTTAAAAATTTAAAATTTCATAAATTTTAAAAACGGTAGGAAAAGAAATAGTAATCGTAAAGTAGTCTAGTTTGGTTTCAAATTGAATTTCATAAGAACACGAATATGTATTATGTAGGGGCGCTATAGCGCCCCTACATAATATGGGTGTAAAGGCGTCTGCGCGGCCCCCTGGAGACCGTGTTGGCCTGGTGACAGCTAATTAGAGGTTCGGGAGGGATAAAATGTTACCATCGTGAAGTACTCGATTAGTACTACAAGTACCACCATACTTTTGGTTAAAATTCGGAACTTTGAAATTTTGCACTAGGCGAGAGTTACCGTGCGGTTGTTTTTTCTCGGTTAACGCCTATTGGAAGTGCTTTTTTTAGCGAAGTGTTGGAACGATGTGGGCATTTTGGTCCAATGCTACTATGTATGTTGGTAGACAGTATCCCTCCATGCTACCAAACGAAGGTCATTTTGGCACTCGGCCAACTTTGGCTCTGTGCCAAGGCCCCAAAGTCGGACTTTCGCTATTTTGGCACTTCAGTTGAAATCAACTTTTTTTCACAGGCTACCAGCTAGATCGGTTTGGTTTATTTTATTTGAATATTTCGGACTATGCGCACAAAGTAACGAGGGGGATTTTTTAATTTCGCTCCGCAGCTTTCAGGAGATGGGCCCAAACTTTGCATTTTTTGGCCTGTTTTGGCAAAAAGTTTCTAAGTCCCACATTTACTAGAAATGGCCTAAAAGTCACTAAAAATGGGGTTTTTGCGGCCTGGGAGTGGTACCCATATATAGTAAATCGGGGTCGCTGAAAACGATGAGCATACTGCCGATACCGCCGGAAGTGACCACTGGTCAGCATGGCTCCCGTGGTTCCTCGCCCAGGGTCAAAGTTGGGAAAACTCACTATAAACTGCGTTTTTCGGCGTTTTGGTTGAAGGCATATATAGTAAACCGACTACGCTCGTTTCAATGGGCATATTGCCGAAGTCGGTGGCTGTGTTTTTTTTGCGAAAAAAACTGCGAAATTCCGCACTTTTTTTTAAAATTCAGCAACTTTTTTCGGAGCTCTGCGTAAAGTTCCGCAAGACTTTTTGGCCTCGAGTAAAAATTTTCAGCTATTTCTGATAATAAATCCACGTGTTTCCGGTACTTTTTGCAGAAAATTTCAAAAAAGTGTCGCGCCTTCCTGGCTTTTTCCTAGGCAAAAATTTCTGGGGGGGGGAAGTCTGGGGGGCGGTCCCCCCCCCCCCAGGTCTGGGGGGGCACGGATTTCTGGGGGGGGGGAGAAAATTTTTTCGAAAAATGCTTAAAAAAATAGCTCTTTTTGGCTACTGAGCTAAAATATAAACTATTTTTAACCTAAATTTAAGCTTAAAATAGCTAAAAAATGTTTAAAAATGTCTAAAAACTCAGGCGAAGCCGGAAAAATGTTTCAAAATTTACCCTCAAAACCCTATTTTTCCGGGCACTTAAAAGTTTCGGGGGGGGGGAAGGCCCGAATACTGGGGGCGTCGATTATGGGGGGGGGTGCGACCCAATACTGGGGGGAACGAAATTCGGGGGGGCCGCCCCCCCCCCCCCCTGTAGGAAAAAGCCAGCCTTCAGCGCGTATTTCTGTATTGTAGACACCTTGCAGTCTTATGATAGGACTCTTGTCCGAGATATGTAGAAAAGTTTGTAGTGAAAGCTTATCCAATAAAATTTTTTCGCATAACCTAATTTCCTAAAATACATGAAGAAGTACACGCGTACGCATAGTACCCACTCTAGTAAGATGATAACCACTCTGAAGTATGCATTTGTTGAACATCGTCGTGGATATATATACGTACGTACTTACATACGTACGTACATATATAACCTGTTTAGACACCAAAGTGCACAAGAATAACCCAAAATCTTTGCTACATCGCTCGAAAAAATAGGTTTTCAAACTTGAATTTTCCGGAAACATCTAGCTTTTGCTGGAGGCTGTCACCTCCAGACAGGCCCGCACCCAGGATTTTGAAAAGGGGGGGGGTCCAAGGTAAAACGTAAGGGGGGTCTGGGGGCGGAGCCCCCCAGAAGCTGAAGAATTTTTGCATTTTTGCCCAAAAAACAGTACATTGGACGTTTATTTCTTGTAAAAAGTAAATTATCGCGCCGAAGGCGCGAAAATTTTTTAAAAATAGCAGTTTTAGCCATGAAAATAGCAAAAATTTTCCATTTTGTCATCCCAAAAGGGGGGGTCTAGACCCCTTGAACCCCCCCCCCCCTGGGTGCGGCCTTGCCTCCAGACCCCCATTTTTGCATTCGTTTTTGTCTTGGTGTTGTGCTTCATTATGATTGCTCTGTTCTTTCTATTTTTACTATTTTTCCGAAATCTTTCTATCTGATTTTAATTTTAAAATGTATATAAATGTTCCTAAACCAAATTTTATACTAATTTTTCCCTGTGGCAGCTTTGGTTTTCTGGCTGCCTAAATCAAAATTTTGAGTGTTTCTATTAAGGATTTTTTACAGGTTTTACAAAATTTTCGCAGCTTCTGGGGGGCTCCGCCCCCCAGACCCCCCGCATTTTCACCTGTAACTTTATATTCTTGTCAAAACACACGTACATATACACATACTTCGACTTTGGAAAAATAGTTATATATAGCTTGGTTATACTATTCGTTAAATGCTAAAAATGCGTTCAAAAACAACATAATCAATAAAATTCATTAGTTATCATTGCAAAACTAAAAAATATGAATTTCGCAATTTTTTGCGAAGTTCCGCAAAAAATTTTGGAGGACTGCGTAAAAGTTCGCAAAAAGTTACGACAAAAAAACACAGGTCGGTGGGAGTGACCAGTGGTCACAACGGCCTATGGTCTCCACTGACCACTGGTCAAACCCCCTAAATCAGCGTTTTTTGGCAGTTTTTTGGGGGCATGTATAGTAAATCAACTACGCTGGTTCCAATGGGCATATTGCCGAAACCGGTGGGAGTGACCAGTGGTCACTACGGCCTATGGTGTCCAGTGACCACTGGTCAAACCCCTTAAAACTGCGTTTTTCAGCGTTTTGGTTGAGGGCATACATAGTAAATCGACTATGCTAGTTTCAATGAGCATATTTTCAGAACCGGCCGAAGTGACCACTGGTCATTACAGGTTATGACAGTGACCAGTGGTCAAATCCCCTAAAACAGCGTTTTTCGGCGTTTTGGTTGGGGCATATAGAGTAAATCGACTACGCCCGTTTCAATGAGCATATTTTCAGAACCGGCGGAAGTGACCAGTTTTCATTATGGGCTATGTGAGCCACTGACCACCGGTCAAATCCCCTAAAACAGCGTTTTCATCATTTTGATTGGGGGTATACGTATATAGTAAATCGACTACGATCGTTACAATGGGCATATTACCGAAACCGATGGAAGTGACCGGTGGTGTGTCTGGTGGGGGGATCACAAATGAAAGTATTCAAAAGTGGTCAAGTTTGGTATTACTTTTCACTTTTCTGCCCTACCTGTGGCACTGTTCAAGCTCCTTATATGAATTAACTCAGTGTTAGAAAGGGGCCCTTTAAAATGACAGAAGGACAAGTAATAAAAATGCTCCTCTGGAGCATGAAAAAGTAATATGGGTGATGGTGAGGTTGAAAAATCAAGAGAGGACTAGTCTTAAAAATGCTTAATATGGGGGCTAGGTTCGAAAACAGAAGAGGACTTGATTGTGAGCGAATTAATATGGGCACAGCTTCGCCGAACATCCCATATTCGTGGACTTTCACGCTTCGCTTTATTGATTGTCGCATACAGAGCGAACAATGTCAACTGTCAAGTCTAGTAAAAAAATTAATTTAAACGTTCAAAAAATCGTTGAAGATGTTGTTTACGTAGTCGGTTAGACTCGCTAGGTTATACGTATACGTAAATTAACTTTATTTCTTTGTGCTGTACTACGGCAAGCAACGAGTAAAGACCTAAGATATGATACCAAGGTTATTGGTTCAATCCGGAAGGAAACAGAACATCGTCGGAATGATTCGTTCAGTTATTCTTGATATGTATATAAATTTTCGTAGAAATGGAAAATGCACAGTAACTATCAAGAGATTCTTAATAGAAAATTTAGTCTTCGTCAAAGCTCGAATATCAGAGCTTTAAATTATTTGTGCACTATAAAGTATATAAATCGAATCGAAACATTGGTACGTATGCATGTATAATTTCGCAATCCGCGAATATGGGTTGTTCGGCGAAGCTGTGCCCATATTAATTCGCTCACAACCTAGTCCTCTTCTGTTTTTGAACCTAGCCCCCATATTAAGCATTTTTAAGACTAGTCCTCTCTTGATTTTTCAACCTCACCATCACCCATATTACTTTTTCATGCTCCAGAGGAGCATTTTTATTACTTGTTAATTCATGGTTTTGGGGCGTCACGTGGTACCAGCGGGCTCATATCCCGAAAACTAAAGGTTACTCCGATCGCTACAAACGGGCTCATTTGAAAGTTCCCATCACGCTGAGTAAATTTCCAAAGAAAGTTTTGGATTTCCTGTGTAGGGCCGCCGGCCGCATCTGATTGGCCGGGTCTATGGCATCTGCCGAACCTCTGCATCAGAAGAAGAAGAAGTCTAGAAAGTGAACTATGAAGAAAATAAATGTTATCTGTAAAGTTGTATTCTCTTGAACTGTAGATGATTATTACCAGGTTTAATTTGCATTCCACGGCTTTTGTTTTAGCCAGAATTGTTTGAAAAGGACGTTGCCATTGTAGCAAAAAGTTTGACAGAACTGGCCCAAGAAGCAGCATCTACTGAAGAGAAGACATACTACGAAATGCTGCATTTCTCACCTATCATGGTATTAAAACTTTGAACATTTAAGTGTATTTTGTCTTAAATTGAAATGCAGATTTGGTCATTCTTATCTTACGAAGAGTCTATAATACCTAATAGCCTCTCACTGGGCTTTTTATAGGCGAAAAGAAGTGGGGGTGGGGAGAGTAGGGGGGCCCCGCTAGTGGGGGGGGGGGGGGGCCAAAAGTGGGTGGAAACCAAACTGGTGTAAAATCGCTAAAAACGCAGTAAAAATAGCCTGTTTTCTACTGCTATAACTATGCTAAGAAGTGCTCAAAAATCGAGTTTGACCACCAAAATAGACGATTTTTGACACAAAATTCCGGCGAAGCCGGAAAATTTTTGACAATTTTGACCAAAAATCCTTAAAATTTGGCATTTTGTGGGCACCTTATGGTGAGTGGGGGGAGCCCAAAAAAGTGGGGGGGGGGGAAGGGGTCGAGTGAGGGGACCCAAAAAGTGGGGGGACGCCCCCCCCCCCAGTAAAAAAGCCCAGTCTCACATGCCCGGCACATTAAGGCCGAAATGTCGGGGGTGTTACGATTAACACAGTTAACCAAGTGTTTATTATGCGTTTGAACTAAAACGCATCTGACTGGCTAATCCCATGTCAAATTGATGTGTATAATGTGACTCCCCGAGATCTCGGGGGAGGGGCCTTAGCTTATCGTTTTTAAGCGTGTGTTTATATGCGTTTGAACTGAAATGCATTTGATTGGCTACTTAGCTACTGCTGCTGAAATGCACTGATTCACGGTTTTTTGCGTAAATACTGCGTATTTACGCAGTCGGGCTTAAATATACGCAGTCAAAACAGAAATACACAACCGAAAAATTCGGTAGCAAGAATTTCAAGAGTGCTCTAAATTAATTTCTTGCGACAATATTACATAGTTTGGGCTCTCGCTTCTTCTGAGGGGCTGCCGCCCTCCAGACCTCCGCTTACCTCTTCGATTCTACATTGATCTTATCAAGAATCCTATGCATTGTTTTTATTTCTATTTTGATTTGACATAGTAAACTAAACTCTTGGCTTATCTGTTCAAAGAAACATTAACTCTATTTGTCCAACCAACTATTAACTTTACTGCTAAACTGCTCAAGGCAAAGAATTCAAAGTTTTAAGAGCAAAGTTAATCCAAAATTTAAAATTTTCTTCAACTTCGGGGGGCTGTGCCCCCAGACCCCCTGCGTTTCTATTTTGCATCAGCTATTCATACTTTTTCACCACAGTTCAATCGGCACGCAACGTAAAATGAAGCTAAGACTCTTAACGTTGTTTAAAACCTCTTAAAAACGAATTAATGTGCCGCTAAATGCGTTTATAGCGTTTATAACGTTGAGAAGAGATTTTTGTAATTTTACGCAGTCGAAATTAAATACGCACTCGAAAGCAAAAATACGCAAAATTTACGCAGGTCCAATTCTCAAAAAACCTGCACTAATGAGGATTACGGTAGCTAAGAAGAACAATGAAATGCATTTCAGTTCAAACACATATAAGCTAAGCCCAGTGGCGCACAAAGGAAATTTTTTCAGGGGGGCGGACCTAAAAAAATTGGGGGTCTTGGGGCACAATTTTTGCAAACAAGGTTTAAAATTCAAAAATATGCTACATTAAATAAAAATAGAATAAATTTCGCGCCTAACACGGGTGCACCCTGGATTTTGAAGAGGGGCGGGTCTAGCATTAAATTATTTTGCTTCCGCCAGATGGACAAGATTTCGAAAAATGCCGTTCATCGACGCAGGGGGGGGTCTAGTTGCGAAAATTTTAAAATTATGAAAAAATCCGCAATGGAAACCTTTAAAAAGATTTATATAAATAAAAGTTGAGAATTTTTTGAAATTATGAACAATCTGCTTATAATGGCAGCCGTTATTAAAAGATTTGAAATATATTTATTGTGTATGTATGCGAAATTAAATGCGTTTGGAACGCAACAAATTTAAAGAAATTAAGCCATAAAAGCGCCGCTGGCGAGAATCATTGAACGAAATTGAGCTAGAAAAGCGCCGCCGGCGAGAAATATATATATATATATATATATATATATATATATATATATATGTATGTATGTATATATATATGTTAAAAAAGTTGCTATTGAAAGGTTTAAAACGCTGAAATAAGGGTAGATTATGCAAAAATGAACTAAATTTTTGGAATATTATGTCCGCGCTAGGCGCGGAAACTAAAATTTTTTCTTTAAGTCTGGTTTCGGGGGGGGCGGCCGCCCCCCCCCCCCCCTTAAGTGCGCCCCTAGCTAAGCCCCACCCCCACTTCCAAGATCTCGAGGGAGACCACCTTAAATATACACATAAATTTGACATAAGATATGGGATTATCCAATCAGATGCTTTTTCGTTCAAACGCATATGGTTAACTTTTTTAATCGTGACCCTCGTGACACTTAATGTGCGGAGCATCTGAGAGGCGAGCATTTGCACTAGGAAGAGTACGGTGTCGTACTCTTCCGATTTAAACTCTTGTTCTTACTATTATGATTATTTTATTTCCGTGATTCCTGAGTACAGGCTGGTGTCGTTATTAAATTAATATCGTTACAGTGTTGAACCCTATTAGAAAATTTAGTTTTTTTAATTATTTTAATTTGTTATGTTTGTAGATTCACCTAAGCTTTTCTCAAGGCGGGTCTTCCAGTGCTCTAGACTCCACCAGCGCATCTAAAAAGGCTCCACAAGCAATTCCGTCCACGTTCTTTAGCGTATTGCTCAAGAGCGTTGGTGTTACCGTTACGGAAATTCAGGATGTGATATTCAAGTGAGTACGAGGGGAAGTCTTTGTGGTTCCGTACTCACTGTTTGCTTCAGTGTCTTACTTAAGGTGGTGGTGTCCTTTTGTGCAGTGCTTTTGTCGTGATTTTTTTGAAACGCTATAACTTTCGCAATTTTGGGAGTTGGAAAGAGCTTTATACATCGTTTTAAAGCTTATAATCTGCAGATTCATAGCAGCTTATGAAACCAGCAAAATCAGCACAAAGCTAGCAAAAATGTTCTGACATACTGATATCTGACAGGCTAAATATAGACGAAAAATTTTTGAACATGGATTTCTCAAAACTGTAGAATCGGCCAAAATTTTTTCTTGTGCCACGGTATGAAGGACACATGCGCTGAGGGACATTTTTTTGGATTTGGCTCAACAAGCCTCAATACTCCAGAAAATCTGGGAAATGTGCGGTGACACGAAATTTCGCAACTTTGTATCCAGTTTTCTCGCAAATGGAGACGTTTTAGCTCAAACCAAGAAAAATGTCCCTCCGCAATAGTGCCAATTTTCATCCAGCCAAAAATCACGCGAATCCATTGGGTAGATTTTGAGAAATCGCTGTTTAAAACAAAATAATCGCAGTTTTTGCCAAAATGGTTTTTCGGCCAAATCTCTAGCTCAAAGCAACGAATCCCAGCTAATAGGCACTGATAAAATGGGCAATTAGACCGCGTATTGATTGAGTATAAATGACCGAAAATTGTTCGTAGCATTTAGCAGTTATTTTGAAAAAACTGATTTTTTTGAAAATGGCCGTTTTTTGACCCCAAAAATCGTTTTTGGCTTATACTGACTTAACCACTAGAGATAGCTCAAAGGTTGTAAAAGCAAAAATGTTCGTTTTTGTACCCTCTTTCCATCCATTACAACCAATCCGGTGTATCGATTACCTACTGAGAGTATTATGCCAAAAACCGAAAATTTTTCATCTTTTCACCTAAAAATGCGGGACTGGTCCGAGCATGTTAAAGAGCACCAAAGTAGCATATTTGGAAAGTTTCATCTACTTTCATAAAGAATTGAAGCCTGTAGGGTCAAATTTACACAAAAGGAAACCACCACCTTAACTTACCTGACTCTTATCAAAGAATTAAAGTAAGAAAGGAAAGGTAATTAATTATCTTTCTATAGTACGACCAAAAAATGTGTGTACAAACTTCGACCGTTTATAGCAGATTAACCTTTGGAGCAAACCCCAACAATGTATATATTTTTAGAATCCTCAGGAACTCGAGATTTCAAAAATCCGGAAAATTCCGGAATTCCGGGTTTCATTCACGGAAAATCTAAAATTGTTAGTTTTTCGCCAAATTTTTATCGCAATCAAAATTTTGTTTTCACGATCGAATAGAGCTGGTCCCGCTGCATATTTTTGCTTTTACAAGTTTTTCACGAAAATGCACCCAGTTTCCGGAATTCCGGGTTTTCAAAATTTCCGGATTTTAAAAATTTTCTCCAATACCCACAAGATGGGTATCATTCGAAAGCTCTTATCACGCTGAATAACTTTTGTAATAGAATGAACTCTTGAAAATGCACACATTTCCCGGAATTCGAGAAAACCGGATTTTCCGTGATTTTCCGGATTTTAAAAATTTTCTCCAATACCCCACAATATGGGTATCATTCGAAAGCTCTTGATGAGCTGAACAAATCTTGTCATAGAACCAATGTCTGAAATGCACCAAATTCCCGAAATTTACGAATTCCCGATTTCACTCTAGCTTAGAAGGTTTTAGCGAATTCCCAGAACTGGGCTCATTTCTGCGAGTTGCTTCTATTACAAGATTTGTTCAGCTCATCAAGAGCTTTCGAATGGTACACATATTGTGGGGTATTGGAGGAAGTTTTCAAAATCCGAAAAATCACGGAAAATCCTGTTTTCCCGAATTCCGGGAAATGTGTGCATTTTCAAGAGTTCATTCTATTACAAAAGTTGTTCAGCACGATAAGAGCTTTCAAATTATACCCATCTTGTGGGTATTGCAGAAAATTTTTAAAATCCGGAAATTTTGAAACCCGGAATTCCGGAAACTGGGTGCATATTCGTGAAAAACTTGTAAGAGCAAAAATATGCAGCGAGACCAGCTCTATTCGATCGTGAAAACAAAATTTTGATTGCGATAAAAACTTGGCGAAAAATTAGAAATTTTAGATTTTCCGTGAATGAAACCCGGAATTCCGGAATTTTCCGGATTTTCGAAATCTCGAGTTCCTGAGGATTCTAAAAATATATACATTGTTGGGGTTTACTCCAAAGGTTAATCTGCTATAAACGGTCGAATTTTGTACACACATTTTTTGGTCGTACTATAGTCATTACCTCCTTGCTAGTCCGCACCCAGACTTTTGAAAAGGGGAGGGGTCGAAGGTCCAGTGCAAGGCGGTCTGTGACCGGGGCCCGCCAAAATTTGAAGAATTTATTTTGCACTTTCGCCCTGAAATATTGGAGATGTTTAATTCTTTCAAAAAATAGATCATCGCGCCGAAGAAGCACATTTAAAAATTGCATGGTTTACTATGAAATTAGCTAAATTTCTGCTTTTATTTACCCAAAAGGGGGTCTATACTCCTTGAACCCTCCCCCGGGGTGTGCTCACCCTTGTATATTAAAGCGTGATGAGTCTGTACTGTGTTGTATCGTTGTCAAAGGATTTTGATTATTATATCTTATGCGCACGAGCGTTGCTTTTATTTTTAAAATAGAACTTGTTCTGTTACGTTAGCATTGAAGTGTTATTCTGTTATTTCATTTAGCCTACACTGTTCCATTGATTGCTTTAGACTAGCCTACTTTGAGCGCAATTCAGTGTTTATGAATGGTGCCCAGCTTCAAGCTGCCGTAATTGATCACTATACCAAACAGGCCATCAAACAATTTTATGTTCTGGTTTTGGGTCTTGACGTGATTGGAAATCCCTTTGGTCTCATACGCAATCTTGGAGACGGCGTGCAAGACCTTTTCTATGAACCCGTTCAGGTGACTGTGGCTGCTTTTTGTACTAAATTTGTGCAAATGTTAACCTCAGTGGCACGTTTTGCTGGCTTATTTTTAGGCCAAAATTTATGGGGGGGGGCGATGTGGGGGGGGGCTCAAAGTTGCCCCCCCCATCGATGGGGGGGGGCTCACCACCAGTGGGGGGGGGCATATTTTTGGAAAAAATTTTGCTAATTTTTACGTTTTTTTGTGTAAAAATTGCCAAAAATCACTAAAAAATGACTAATTTTAGGTGTTTTTTACGCTAAAAAAGCGAAAATTTCGTTAAAATTCCGGCAAAGCCGGAAAAATTTTGAAAATTTAGGGTAAAAATGGTGAAATCTGGCAATTTTTTGGCTTATGGGGGGGGCTTTTATGGGGGGGAACCTCGAATGGGGGGGGGGGAGGTTGCCGAGTGGGGGGCCCACCCACCCCCCACCCAGTAAAAATAAGCCAGTTTTGGGTCAGGAAAACAAGTTTCCATTCTGTTGTATTTTTGCTTTGCATTTGGAGATAATAACTAAAAGTTTTCCTTTTGATTGTGATGTGTTCATTATTTAGGGAGCAATTCAAGGTCCAGAAGAATTTGCTGAAGGTCTTGCCCTGGGAGTTAGAAGTCTCTTTGGGCACGCAGTTGGTACGATTAATCAGTACTTTTGCTAGCAATATTTACGTTTAATTTTTGTATCAAAGATAATATTGTATCAGCCAGTTGTTTTCTAGTGTATTTTATGTCATTCATGTGACGTTTTTAGGTGGTGCTGCTGGGGCCGTTGGTCGCATTACGGGTACCCTTGGAAAGGGCATCGCTGCCTTAACCATGGACGAGGAATACCAACGCAAACGTCAGGAGGCCATCAATCGACGACCAAAGAATTTTCACGAAGGCATGGCTCAGAGTGGAAAAGGCCTTGTTCAGGTTAATATCTTTATCAGTTTTTGTGGCTTTTCCACCAAATAATGAATTTACGGTATTGCTAAAAAATCGTATGTTTGTAAATAGTATTGTTCACAGAATTGATAATTCTTGCTATTTTTGTTACTTATTTAAGGGCGTGTTTGATGGTGTCACGGGAGTGTTTGTGAAGCCAATTGAAGGAGCTCAGCAAGAGGGTGCCTTAGGTTTTGCGAAAGGTGTGGGTAAGGGTTTGATTGGGTTGGTTGCACGACCTGCTGCAGGAGTTGTGGATTTTGCCAGTGGTTCATTGGATGCCGTTAAGCGGTAAGATTACTGTATTCAGTAGTAGGGAAGGGGGCGCCCCTCCCTCACTCGACTCCTTCCCACTTTTTAGGGCTTAGTTATTTACTGCAATTAAAACTATTTCTACCACAGTTTAACATTATTTCTGGTATGTCTATCTTTTCAGTATACAATTGTGCTTCAAAATTGCTCCCACTTTATGCTTTTGCAGCAATTTTTATATCGTTGGAAAGAGCAAAAATGTCACAGCGTGGTGGAAAGTTTTAGTTGTCATTAGTTAAATAAAACGTGTTTAATTAGTGAAAATTAGTGTTTTTGTTGGGCCGGCCAGTTTGGCTTTAAGCTGGGCCAGTCAGCATTACACCAGTCGGTGGCCAACAACACTACACTATGATAGCTTAGCACTTGTTTCTTCCTATTTACTTGTTTTAGAGCAGCCTCTGTTGGAGAAGAAAACAAACGAATTCGTACACCGCGATACCTTCACGTGGATAACATTCTTCGACCCTATAATCATGTTGAAGCCGAAGGAAATGCAGCACTACAGGTATCTATTTCAAGGATTGTTTAAATTATTTCATGACAAGGTTTGACTACCGTAGATACATGACTGCCATGCTGCCTTGTTGTCTTGGTTGGTTAAACTCTTCTTCTTGTTAACTTCTTTCTCTCTTACTTGCTTATCCTTAACAATAGATTTGATCCGCATACAGGCAGCTGAAGTATCTTATGGACAGTTCTCATAAAATCGATTAAACTTGTCTTCTAGGGCGTCGACAAGGGAAAATTTACTCCCACCGACGGTTATATTGCTCATGCTCCCGCTTCTAAGGATATGAAATACATCTTCATTGCTACAGACAAGTACGACACGTATCTTTTTGCTGGTTTCTTCTGTTAGATTTTTATTCAAATACAATATAATGAATAACTGATGCGAAAAAATTGAAACCTGTGAATGACACTTTTATAAAAAACTACGTGATTAATGAAACTGCCATGCATTTATTAAATATTATTGTTCAGTACAAACTGCTACTTTTCTTCACCTTATTTCATAGGCGTGCTTTGATGGCTGCCAAAAGTGATCTGTTTGGTCATTACGATTGTGACTGGCAGTATACCTGGGAGGAACTCCAAGAACCTCCAAAAATTTCGGAAAAAGGATTGCAGTTCTTGCTGAAGGTTTGTTTTGGTTTTATTTTTACAATTGTTTTAGACCATAGCCAAGTCATGTTTATATTACACACAACCGGCAAAGGCACACATTTTGTCAATTGTCGCACACCCACGCAATGTGTTTTCATGACCTTAGTAACGTACACACGTGTATATACATTGCTTTTTTAACTCAAATGTAATATAGGTGTACTGTTAGTAATTTACCAATTTTACTTTTACCTCTTACCCTCATGTCGTATCTTTTTTCAGAAGCATCTGAATAAGAATGGGGTTTGTTTAGGAAATGGGAAACTTTTGGCTTATTTCATTGTTTATTTTTCACGTTTGGTTAGGGATTTTTGTTCTGGGCATTTCGCTACATATTATATAATCGGTGTAAAGGCGTTTCTTTTTCCATATTTCCCCCTTTAATTTCTTTCTACTTTTGAACTACCGCGGAGTGGAGGAGCGGCGGCCTCCTTCTCTCTCCACCCCGTGGATCTGTCTATTTTTAAAATTAGTAATTTAATCTGCAGCCTCAGCATCACCGACACTATATTTCATACTTATGTTAGATAAGGGGGCGCCCGGGCGGGCGTCCAACGCGAGCTTAACATATTGCGCCAGTTATTGCTGGAAAAGTACTCTGAAATATAGGATTCAACCCTTTAATTTTTCAAAAAATCACTAGCTCTGTGTCAAACTAGAAGACAGTTTTGTGTGAGTTACCGAAAAATGAGTTTAAAACGTAATATTTCTAAAACTATTTTCTACTGGGGGAAACTAGACTAGGCTCTACTCTACTTATATTGCTAACTGTTATGACAAGTTGATATTTTATTTTCCAAAATTTTTGTTCTGTCTTTAGTCTTGCAGATGTGGCACTTAATAAAGTGCATTAAAAGAAAGTGTTAAAAATTAATTCCTCAGGGTTCTAAACTTGAAAACTTCTGCAACTTCTGGAGGATACGCCCTCCAAGCCCCACGCGGGTCCTATTTCTTCGCGACATTTGGTTTCTCCGCAACGCTTTCACGCCTACAATGCTAGCTCTCATATTATTTGCTGATCTGAAATAAAAGAGCAAGAAAGTACTTCGAAAAAATTGCTTTCATGTCAATATCAAAAATTCTCAACTTCTAGGGATTCAAAAGCAATTCAGTTCAAAAAATTTAAAAAGTTAAAAATTTTCAACTTTGATATTAAAGCATTATATATACAGTTTCTCTAGTAGTTTTTGGTTAAAATCTGAGAAAATTTCTCAAGTTTACTAATTAAGAATTGAAGCTTCGGTAGCCGTTTTTGGTGAAAATCAGAAAAATTCAATTTCATTTTTAAAAATATTGAAATTTGCGATTGTGGATCATGATAAAAGTTGCTCAATTTCGGGGGCGCGGGGGTCCACCGGACTTGTCAAAGATCCGCCCATCCCGAAGCAAAGACTTATCTACGCCACTGCTTACGCATGTATGTATAGATTTTTCTTGTGGAACGCATTAGCTGGCCCTATATACATAGGATATGTGTTGCGTTTCCATTTATATTTGGTGAATTTGTAGTAATTAAAAAGGCTGGCTGAGGTAGATGAAGTCCTGGGGCATTATTAGATAAGATCAAGAGTAGATAATTACTAAGAGTGTGACAAGCGCCACACTCCTAGCTGTCAGTCGCGGTACATCGTCTGCGCGATAACGGCCCACCCCCCCCCCACAATTGGACTCTAGTGGCTCCCACGCAAAACAGACCCTAGTCCACCACACCCCCACAAAACAGGTCCTAGTGGATTTCACCCTCCCCCACTAATCAGACCCTAGTGAAATCCACTATGGTCTGTTTTGTGGTGGTGGTGGGTGGTGACTAAGGTCTGTTGAGGTGAGGTCACTAGGGTCCAATTTGTGGGGGCAGGCCGTTATCATGCAGATCATGTCCCTCGCCTAATAGCTAATAGTGCGGCGCTTGTCACACTCTTAGTTTTTATCTAGAGAAGTTATATAAGCTAAGTTAAACTAGTTAAATTTAACTCCACCCGTGTTATGAAATAGTTGCAATATGAAAGAGGCAATATTAACATTTCGTGGAATTAAACGATTTAACAGTTAATTTAAGCTCTTTTGTACTCTGCTGTAAGTACGGTTTCTTGAAAAGGTCCCTAATTTTTATGGTAAAATTTTCAAATTAGCAGTAACAATACTGTAAAATAGTAAATTCTTTGATATAATATGTTTACTGCATGCCCTTGGATTTGACTACTAGCAACGATTTTGTTTAAGTATTTAGTTTGACGACGTCTTTTAGGAACCGAAAAAGAAGAAGCTGGGATTGTTTGGAAGTAGTTCTAGTGGAAAGATAGTTCATATTAAGGACCCAGAAATACTGAAGGTTTGTTGTGTGACTGAGCCATCTATTGAAGTTATTAGCTCCCTTGATGTCGCATAGCTACATTTTTAAACAGTGCGAACACAATAGGTTTTGAAGATTTGAGATAGTTTATCTTTAATATGGCTGTAAACTTATTCCTGTTTGTTTGTTCTAGTGGCTACAAGCTAAATCAGTGGAAGCATACAATAAAGCTGTCCTGTAACAACTAATGCACTTGTCCCTAGAATTTTTATCATTACTGACGGTCTACTAGTTATTATGCCTATATTAGTATAGTCCATTACTTTGGTGTCCATTTGTCTCGAGTTGTAGCCTTGATAAATGATGTTTCTATATGTATACTTAACAGTCTGTCTGTGCATATATTTTCTGCTTTTTGGTGAATATTAATGTGATAACCGATATTCTGATTTTTAGTATTATACATACGTAATTTGATTTTTTGAGCACTGATCATGCATAATATGATACTTGTATTTGGCTTGTGTAATAGCTTATTTTTGTGTTCTGGAATTACACGACGTGCACAGTGCACTTTACTGTAATCTTTGCTTTACAAATTTCAAATGGTCATAAGAATTTCAAATGGTCGAAATGATTTTCAAATTCCTGATACAGCTAATTTGCAAGTGATTGCCTAACCTGACATCCCGTTGAATAGCCTCGACAGGATGTATTGATCTGCCTATCACGTGCACAAACCTTGTGTTGATCTTCGAAGCCGTTTCCATAAAACATTGCGTGCGAGTGCCGCATATTTAAGTAACCAGCTAGTTGTTGATCGAGTAACTACTCTAGTGTACCATGTACGTGGCATTACTTTCCTAGTCAAGTGGATGCTACTACCACCCACCTAGTACGGTACTATTATGAATCTAGTTCTCTAACCTACTTCGTCAAAGCTTAATATATTTTAAAGTTGTCTTTGGTTCAAGCTATTATTAAATCATTTTGCTAAAATTACAACTTTTAGTCTAGTTTGACATAAACGAATTGTAGTGGCTTTGTATAGTTCAGTCTTGCTGCGCTGCAGTGCTATCCTTCCCATAGAGAGTCAAGTTGTCTGGATAGTTCAACTTAGTTGAGGCTAGCTAGATTTTTGCGTCACATTAAAGCTCGCCGCAAGCATTCCATGACGTATGTACCAGTTATTAGTGCTTTATGGAAATTAGGCTTCGATTTTGTGTGCCTCTTGAACTTGGTTGTTGCTATTATCCTCGTATATATACGTGTATGCAATGCTTATTGCCAATTTCTTAAGTAAATGACCTGTAATGGGATGTCGTCGTTGTCCGACAGGTAACTACAGTTGTCAACGAAGATACGAGGAAATCTCAAAACTCTTGAGCTGAAATAATATATAAGGGAAATTGTTTAAAAATTTATTGTTTACGCAATATAAGTTTTAGCCACGAAAGCTTTATATCACTGGATTCAGCTCAGATTAGTATGATTATCTTATTTTTACTCCCTTTTGCTAGCTAGATTCGCTTTGCCGAAGTTTTGGGTCAAACAGTGGTATTTTTTGAAAAATCTGCTTTAAAATTTTGAAATACCACATAGATCATGTGAAAGCGGACACCTATGCAGTCCTGAAAATCTAATCGAAAAATTTTTCCATTGAGCGAGTCACGAGTAATAACCAGTCAAATTCGAAAAAACGGCAAGAATCAAAGGATTTTGAAAATCTAAAATATGGAATAACTTAAGCAATTTGCAACTAAAAAGCTAAATTTGGTGTATAGGACTAGGGCAAAACGGAAAATGTTTCTGAAATATCGTGGTAGTAGCATGTACGAATCTTTCTGGACAAAAGCTGCACTCTTTGAAATCGCATGGGAAATTTCAACAATATTTTTCACGAAAAGAGATCTCATCATTCCGGTTCAGAAAATATATATTTCATGGCTTGTAGCTATCTTGGAGTGCTTTCAAGATATGAAGAAAGCAATTTTCGGTTTCTAGATTTTTTGGTTAGACATATAATGTCACAGTTGCAGCCATACCACGCCTAATTCCTGTGAGCGCTCATCAAGCTTATGCTCAGTACAGAGTTGGAAGCGGGCCGCGAGTAGAGTTGTCCTCGATTCGTTAAAAAGGGGACTGGGCCGCCCCCCCCCCTCCGAATTTTGGGAGCTGGGCCACTACTTTGGGAACCAGCCCTGGGGGCCTGGCCTTCTGTAGCGGGGCTAGTAGGTTTGCCTACGTACTAACACCGTTACCACGCCCAGACGTAGCGGACGCGGAGGCCGTGGCACAGATGGATAACAGACCGACTACAGGAGACGGTCGGGACAGCCTCGCCAGATAATATACGCAGGGGTAAATCCGATCCTAAGGGCAAGATGACTCGCACTCACTCAGAATTGAACTACCTACCTAGCAGGAGCTCAGAAATACTCAAACCTAACTAAATACACTTTAATAAGAACAGAATAACAAGTTATAGTAAGTATAACAATAATACAAAATAATACTGGGTCGAACCCTCAAACACACAAACAACAATACAAGTTACAGTTACAGTTACGGGACGGTTGGGCGGACCAACCAACGTACCAAATGCTCTGGGGAGAGCTGGGGGAGACACAGAATATATGTACAGTATTAAGGGGGAGAAATAGCGTATATAATAAACACAAGCGTTCACGGTGATAGAAATAACAGTAATGAAGGGTGGAAGCGAGTGTTGGGTTGGACCCTCCCACGAGCGCCCCCTAGTGGAAATTTCCCCCAATCACGTAGCTCCCAAAGTCACGAGGGGGGGAACCCACCCAATCCAACATATACACGTTGGAGCAGCTACGTGACTTGCAAACGTGTCCCAGCCCAAGGTGATGACGATATATGAAGCCAAGCGGGTAGCTATGCTAGCTACAACCGCCAGCAACGGAAAGGTTGACCGTGTGTCGCCTTGATCCGTTACATCTCCCCAGGGCTCGCCATCCGAACTCCCGAGAGGATCACTGCACAAATGGCGAACTGGTACGTGAGCTGGTCTCAACAACAGACAATACAGAGCAATGATGCTACAAGACAACACAACTGTAAACTGCAAGCTGTAAGCTCTAAACGAAATTAGTCGAAACTAACAACAAGTGTAGAAAAAACACACAAAAACAAGTGGTTAAATACTACAAAGTACAGGGTTAAGCATATACTAGGCACTATGAAGCGCTAGTAACAATCAAAAATTAAAACACAACGTTGACAAAAATCATAAGTACGGATTAGGCAAAGAAAAAATACACGTATTAGAAATAGTAGAAGCATTATTAACGCACAGTTAAGTACTCTGCTATATCATTAACTGTGTAAGTGTGTGTAAAACATACTCTTAAAACCGATTATAGTAGACCTGCTGCATCGTGACGCAGCAGGAAAAACTTGGTGTATACATTGTCCTTTTGCATTGGAGTAAAACACAAAAAGGCATGTGCAGACACATCATGTATGCGTACTGGTGGAAATAGCAGCCAGCTATGCATTAAATGAATGTTTTAGGCGGAGCAATACAAATCGATTATACAGAAATGCCAAGCTTAGAATGGTTTGGGAGCTGGGGGCCGTTCCGGTTCCTTGCCGATAGGGAGTGGGACGGCCCCCCCAAATTGGAGGCTGGGCCACGGACTGGGAAGGGGGCTGGGCGGGCCCGAAGTCTAGCCCCCGAACAACTCTAGCCGCGAGTACCCGCGAGTATTAGGAATTTTGGTACCCGCGCGGGTAATTGCGGGTATCTCTTGCCGATATTTTTACTAAAACTATAAGAATGTTTGAAACGTGTTTAGAAAAAATAGTCTCACTGTAGGTAAGAGTACATAATAACTAAGAGTGTGACAAGTGCTATACTATTGGTTATAGGAATGGGGCATCATCTGCACGATAACGGCTGACCCCCCACAAATTGCACCCCACCCCACAAACGAGTACCTACACTTTTATGTGCCATCACTCGCTTGTTTGCTTATGTGTTGAAGCCAAAAACGCTCTATCAGCCAGAAGCTGACCACTTTCGAGCTTTAACACATAAACATACTAGCGAGTGATGGTACACAAATGTGTACCAGGTACTCATTTGTGGGGGTGGTCACTGGGGTCCAATTTGAGGGGGTCAGCCGTTATCGTGCAGATGATGCCTCCAACCTTTCGTGCAGATGATGCCTCCAACCTTAAGTAACTAAGAGAGTGACTAAGAATGTCGGATCTGGTATGTATTAATAGTGTAGGATTTGTGATGCACGTAGTCTAAATTTTTGAGAATAAACTACTCTGTCCAGAAGATTGTCAAGTTACTAGGCGGTATGTGATGCTCAAATTCTCCCTAAAACCTATGCGTTCTAAACTAAACCTAATTTCAGCATAAACCTTTACTTGGCAATAATACATGAAATGTACTTACGGACAGGTTCATCCGTACGCTGGACCCGTTGAACGAAAGCCGTATATCTGTCGGTTATAGATAATTGCGGCTTTGGAAATTGAGGCCTCAGTAAGCGCGTGAGATTTTCAAAAGAATCCACTACAGTGGGTCCACAACGAGAAGCATAAATGGCGACCTTCCCCGACAATATATTGTACAGAAGACGGGCCCATTGTTCGTAAGGAATTTGATGGATAGTCGCAGCTGAAAGAAACTGAGGGAGCCAATCTTAAAAAATAGCAAGTCGGGATCAAACCGAGGTACATCCCTTAAAATTTCAATGTACGTACGATACAGTGCTGCATCATGTCTAGACACAGAAGCGTCAGTGGCTTGCATAGTCGTCGGGATGGGGCAGTGCAAATTTCGCGCATCCCCACCACGCTCTGGAGTGCCCGTTTCATTAACCGTATGTGCAACAGCTAATTGAGGATCCTGTTGAGGGCCTCCAGGCAACAACGGTGGAGCCAATCAAGCTGGTCTCCTCGGCATAGACGGAGTAGGCACCGACTGAAACTGTGCGTAACCCTGAAGGCGAGTTTGGGACCGAGCAAGTGGCACCGGCCGGAACTGCAGGGGAGCCCCCACTAACACAGGCCGTAAACCATAAGGTAACCCTCCCAAATTGGTTACCGTAGGGGAAGGCGTAGGTAAACACCCGTAGGGGAAGGCGCATACCCTTGGGAGGAATAATGCTGCAAATACGCTGGATCTTGAGAACCAATTCCCACAAAAGGTTGATTAGATGGAACATTCCCCGTCAGAAACATCATAGGCTGTTGATTTTGAGCAGTAGAAACTGGTTGAACCGACGGCTGCAGCTGCGTATTCACTTGGGTGACGACCGTCTGGGCCCCGAGAACAAAAGATAAACTGTGTTGGGACAACACGCTGTTTCCCGTTTCCGGCTGCTGCTGCTGCACATCCCCAGCGCTTACTGAAGTCGTGAACACATTCGCAACCCCATTCTCCAGGGACGGAGCACCTGCCGAAACGTCGGGATTCGCCGGTGCCCGGAAAAAAGCTTCTGAGCTACTGCTAACACGAGGGAGAGCATTATAACGTTTTGCAATAAAATCAATCAAAGAGTCTGTTACTGACGAAACAACTCCCTTATAATGTTCCAGCAGAGCCCCCTACTCAACTAATTCGTCACGATCCCCATTTGGAGGTGGAAGAATAGGTGATAGAACCGGTTCAGACTGCAACAGGTATCCGGTTACCGCTATAAGAGGGCTTCCGGATACCACTGTAGGAGGGCCGTTGGTCACAACAGGACATCCGCCCCCCAAAGTCTGCGTACTGTCACCCATAGACGACCAGGTCGATTTAGGAGTCTCGACAGAAATATGAACTGAAGATCTTTGGGTCTTTGCTTCCAACCACAGGGTAAATAGGGACTGACATCTGAGGAAGTGCAGAGGAGCACGCTCTCCCACCTTCCGCCACCCCCCATCAGGTGTAGGATTTTGGAAGGTGATTTGGGGGTCCGCCCCACCCGAACTTTGCGCGTTTCCCATAACAGTTTGGCGCTGCTCTAGTTCGGAAATTTCATCTGGACCATCCAGATAAGTTAGAATTTCAAACAATTCTTGAACTTCTTTACGTTTTTAGCTAACGCGCGTAAAATGAGGAGAACGAGTTAAAAAGGGCGTTATTCCGCTCAACGAGATGTATGGGTACGCAGTGTTTGTTGGGGCAGTGATGATTAGGTGGGATAATAATGGCGTGGATGATATTTGTATAGTTTACTGTATGGATTGTACGCTGATATTTTAAATAACAGGCTGTGTTCGCTTGTTAACTGATATGATGGCTTGAGGTGAATTTATGCAGCTGCGAATTGATTTGGAATGGGATTGCGGGGATTAGATGTTCCTGTTAGGTATGTAGGGAGGTGTCTAAGACTATGATCAAGATAAGGATCAGGATCCATTTAAGAGCAGGATCATTACCTGCTGTTAATATTCAGTATCCTGCATAGAAATGGATGCAGAGTTCTGAAGCCTTTGTCTAAAACAGTATTCATTTCTGGATTGGCTTATAATTTCATGAAGTGGTTGCAGTATCGGCTTTTAACTTCTTTATCCGTTGTCGGGGTGGATGCTGGTTTAAGGATCGCGTGTATATAATCAGGATTCATGTAAGGTGCTGGTATCGCTTTGTGTAAATTTTACCCTAGAGGCTTTATTTATTAATGAAAGTGGATGAAACTTTCCAAATATATGTTATATCCAGATGAGTGTTGTTGGTAGGACAATGTTTGGGCGGGATGATGTGGGTCATGGGAGTTCAGCATAACTAGTAGGAGTGGATATTGAAATTTAATTTGAAGAGTGGATAAGCGTAGTGTAGAGGTTAGCAGTATTATTGTATAATGGTGATTTCATAGTCCCAGTCGCCTCTAGACGCGCGTAAACGCACGTCGACGTGCGTAGACGCGCGTCGAAGCGCGTCAACGCGCTATACTGCCATGTCACATTTGGAGGCGTCGACGCCTCCAAACGTGACATTACGTCCTGGTGCTAAGCTAGCACTGGAAGCGTCGACGCGCGTAGACGTGCGTCGACGCGCCCATTTGTAGCATGCCAGTTTACGCGCATCGACGCACATCGACGCGCGTTGATGCGCGCAAAATGGTATTGACGTTTGTCGACGCGCGTAGACGCGCGTCGACGCGCGTACACCTGCGTTTGCGACTATGAAGGCACCTTTAGAAGTTATTAGTAGTTTTTTGTAGTGCGTAGCTGTAAGAAGGCTTTGAACTAGTGTTTTTACAAAGAAAGCAAAAAGAAAATATCCACAAATAAGTCATTTATTCCATTAACAACAAAATGAAGATTTAACAAATGAAGGAAATGAAAAGTATAACTAACAATGTAACAGAAATAAGCAAACTTAACAATGATGAAACTGATTTCGTATAATAGTGGCCGGACTAGAACATAGTATTAAGGCATGAAATAACATTGCGAAAGGAATTTCTAGCTTCAGTTGTCGTTGTCGGATTCTTCGGAGGTAGAATCGTCGTCGCAAATGCGCTTGACATATTCAATTTTCTTTGATGAATGGTTTAGCCGCATAGAATATTTGCACTCAAATGCGTTATCAGCAGCAGTAGTGAGCCGCTGGGGATTTCGCTTAACATCAGCGGTAGTTACCATATAGATATCCTTGACGATGTCATAGAATACTGAAATAAAAGGACCGTAGCAGTGAGCTGATTGTGATATGGAGGTTTTTGTTTGGAAAAACACTTTGTGATGTTTGATTAAAAACAAAGTAACTGTAACTGTCTCTAGCTTTCGAAGAATGTGAAGCTGAAACTCGACGTGGAAATTTTGTAGACTAT
>JASAND010024821.1:0-11013 GCA_030248195.1 Trissonchulus latispiculum
TTACAAAGGTACTTCTCACTCCAAGTGTGACTCTCTACAAGAAACAATTTAAAATGGCAAAATGATGATCTAAACGACGGATCATCCATAACATTATAAATATCCAATTTCGCTTGCAGCATGTTTAATGAAGAAGTTATAAAAACTACGACTTGCCATTTTAAAATGTATATACCTAATTGTTTTGAAGTTTGATGCAAATTTTGTACTGTGAAAAATTTTTAGATCTATCTTACACCCATATATATATATATATATATATATATATATATATATATATATATATATATATATATATATATATATATATGGGTAGATTATGGAATTATTCGTCTAAAAATTTTTCACGATGGACCTCTCCCCTTAAGTTCCATCATCAAAGCTTCCAAACAAATTGGTATATACATTTTAAAATAGCAAAGTTGTGATTCTGAGATTTTTACTTCTTCATTAAACATGCTGCAAGCGAGCATCCGTAGTGGATGTTTATAACGTTATGGATGATCCGTCGTTGCTCGGATCTTAGACCTGTACCGGTGTCATCGTAATTGGTGCCCCCCTCCCCCTGAAAAAATGTCCCCTGCACACATTTTCCTAGGAAATCGAAATGTCTCCCCGGTGACTTTTTCCGAGGAATTGTGTCTTTCTTAGTAAATAGTGCCACACTTGAGGTCTTCTCTAGCGGGTACTTGCAGGTCAGGGAGTGCTAGCAGGTAAAAAAGTATATACTGCCGTATTCATCTGGGCCAAAAAGTCCAATCGGACAAAGTCGTTGCAAGTCTATTTTAGTAGCACCTAACGTTGAGATATTTCTTAATTACATGCAAGTTGCTAGAACTTACAATGTGGAGATTCATATTGACCATTTGCGAGAATTACTTTTAACAAGAGTGCATAATTGCACTGTATATAAGAAGAGTAAGCCACAAGATGGCTTCTCTTCTTGGCATTGCGTAAGGGCGCTCCGACCACAATACGCGAATGTTCCCACGTTTGGTGGGGGGTAGAGACCTTCACGGGCCTGAATTTTCAGGCCCGGCCCGGCCCGTCAAAATTTCACCTCGGCCCGGCCCGGCCCGTTTGAAAAATTTTCGACCTCGGCCCGGCCCGGCCCGGCCCGCTCCAACTTAGGCCCGGCCCGGCCCGGCCCGTAAGCTCAAAAGTTAGGTTAGTTTTGCTAATTTTCTGTCGTTACAGAGTTGGAAGTGGGTAGCGGGTACCCGCGGGTAATAGAAATTTTGCTACCCGCAGGCTACCCGCGCGGGTAGTTGCGGGTATCTCTTGTTGATATATTAGCTAAAATTCTAACACATTTCCGTAAAGTGTTCGGAAAAAACAGAATTCAAGTTGGTGATTTCAAAAAATTCGCTAATTTTGGCTGGATGTCCTTCTCCACGACTACTATTTTCAGCGCATATGGGCCCTTGATTAAACTTGTTCTATTTGGTTATATCCAGAAACGTAATCAAATCATAAGCTATGTTGTGTTGCTATGTTGTGATCCTACAGCATGTATACATATGCTGTGCTGTTCATTGATCGAGATCTCTACTTGCATTTCTTGCGTTCAGTAAGCAAATAAACTTAATTTTTCAGCACACAGTTTGCTTTACGTGCAGTTTTTTGTTATATTTTTTGTTATGCTTTACGCAAAGCTTAAAATTCTTAAATTTTATTGTAAGCATATGTTCCTTTAGTGACGTTCAGTGGATGGTACAGATTACTCTGCAACCTTTTAAAAAATTGTTCGAAACTGGGAATGCTTGCTCAAAAAAATTTCAAACAAATATTATTCTAGAAAAGTCCTGATGGCTATCCGTGGTTGTAACAGAAACAAAACTTTTAGTCGGACAACTTATAATTTTTCGCTTTGTTTTTATTCAGAATGTAGTAGCCCCTGGCCAGTTCTGGGAGTGAATCCGAAAATATCAGTTAAACTGAAAACTGAAAGCTTTCAGTGAAAAGTTAAAGCTCGACAGTTAAACTCCCCTTTTCTGGAGGATTCACACTTTAACAAGGGGGGGGGGGGGGGGGGGGGTCGGGGGGGGGCACGGGACCTCTCAAAAATTGGAGGTTGGGTACAAGGGCTAGCAAAATCAGAGCCAAGGGACAAGGGACAGTGCCAGGAAAGGCAGGTCAGACTGAAAATTAATGAAAATTTTAGCTAAAAATAGCTAAAATTTTTTAAATTTTCGAAAAATTTCCGAAAAATCGCTAAAAACTGCTTATTTTGCTCTACAATGGCTGTAAAATCGCTAATTTAGCGCTAAATTCGCTCAAAATTTGCAAAAATTGCACTTTTACTAATAAATTTTCTGCTGGGACCCCCCCACAAATTTGAGATAAGGTACAAGGGCAGGTCAAATTTGGGCTAAAACAGGTACAGGACCCCTCAGGAATTGGTACCCTTGTTAATGTATGATTTACATGTATGTTACATTCTCAGGTGGACAGCAAAGAAATACCCCTCCTCTCGGCGAATTTCTCTACAAGGAGTACTAAAAAATGGCTCTCACTAGCGGTAAGAAATTCGGTTACAAGGAGTAAAAAAGTGGCCAAAAATAAGTTTCCAGACTCAAATTTCAAATTTTCTAGCTTCGCCGGATTTTTTACTGGAACATCGCTGTTGTTTGCTCAAAATCGCTCTAAGAATGTTGGTTTTTACTATAAAAGTCGCTGTTTACTTAAAATTTGCAAAAATTGGTGAAAATAAGCAAATTTAGCTTAAAAACTGCGTTCTGACAAAAACTGCTTCTACAATTACATACATTACCACAAGGTGCTTCTACAAGTGCACACATTACCACAAGGATCAGTCAAGTTTTACTTTGAACTCCCGTTCTGGTATGTTTACGTTATATTAATCTTGCTGCCGCTTCCGATAACTGTATGTGCTTTTGTGGAACTTTGGACTGTCTATCCTAACTCCTTTTTTGCTGTTCAGTTTGTTGCTATTTAGTCATCTTTTGTCATCTACAGTTGTGGAATTATAACGTCGACAAAAGTTTCCAGGGTCTCTGCCCTCTGCCAGGCTAAATGCGTTTTCAAATCAGTGAACAATGCATAATTTTCAGTAAATTACAGACTTTGATCATTTTTCAAAACCTTGATATTTAAATAGACTAGTCCTTACTACTTTAGCTTTGTAACATGGGTCTTTTGCGAGACTACATTGAGCGCAACATTAATTCCTTGTAGAGATGCACCGGGCCGTGTCCGAGACCGGAGCCTGAAAATTGTGGGTCTAAATAAGAGAATTTTCTTAAAAATTAAGATTTTGCTATAATTTCAAGTATATATCGACAAAATTACTAGTGTTTTTTCATTCAAATCGATGACTAATATAATAACAAGCGATCTCTACCAATTAAAACTTAATTTTGACTTTTAAAATTCCAAACAGTTGGAGAAAAATTGCCAAAAAAATACAAAATTTTGGTCCCGGTCCGCATCAGGCTGAACCACCGAGACTGAAATTGGGAGCCAAGTCCAGGTGCATCTCTAATTAACCGTATCAGTTAGCTTAACTTTTTAAACTTTACGAAAACCTTATTTTACTTTTTCGGCAAACTTCGGTAAGTTGGATTAATTTCTATGTTTCAGCTACCCATCTCAATACACTATTTTGTAAAGTAGTTTGGAAGCTTTAAATCAAAATTTATTTTTAATTATTGACATTTTTTAATAAATTTAGCAACATGGTAATCGCATACTACTTGAAAAATTTTGCGGGTATCTTGCGGGTATCAGTTGGCTGCGGGCTGCGGGCCGCGGGGCGGGGCGGCGCGGGCCGCCAAAATGGTACCCGCTTCCAACACTGTGTCGTTAACCAAAATAAAAGTAAGGGTTTAAAATGCATATAATTTTATTCCTCGTCGCAGATACCATTTTTAAACGATTTCTCGTTACTCATGTTTATTTAAAGCGATTAAGAACAGTCAGCGGTTCCGTTCTTGGTTATAGGGAAGAATTCACTGACTGACCAGTTTCGATGATTCAAATATAACTGGCAATTAAGGTAAAAGGAAGAAGGTATACTTTCCAAATATTAAAAATGATTATATAAATAACTAAATTTCAGATGCTAATGTACAAATTCTAGCTAAAAGTTAAGTTAAATAAACGCAGTACATACGCCAGTAACTCTGAAAGAGAAAGTAAATTAAGTCAGATCGGAATACAAGAGCAATGATTATTCAAAATTATATTTGGAAAAGAATAAAATCTCCAGTATAAATTGCCGAAACTAAAAAGAAGACAAAACCTTCAAATGAAAATAGCAGGCCCGGCCCGAAGCCCGGCCCGTTCCAGTACTCGGCCCGGCCCGGCCCGGCCCGCACCCAAATTTTTCCTACCTCGGCCCGGCCGGGCTTACGGGCCTGAGTGAAGGTCTCTAGTGGGGGGTACGCAAAAGGGGTTCCCGTTTGGTGGGGGGGGGGGGGGTGAGTAGAAAAGGGTCCCTGTTGGTTGGGGGGTGGCCAAGAGCCCACCCGATTGCAGAGACCCCGCTCCGTTTGGGGGGGGGGGGGTCGCCAACAGCCAATCAGATTCAACCAATCTTAGCCTGACATGGCATTGGCAACCCCCCCCCCCCAAACGGGGACCCCCTTCTGCCTACCCCCCACCAAACGGAGACTCCTTTTGCATAGCCCCCACCAAACGGCGACCTGTTTTTGTAACCCCCCCACCAAACGGGGTGGGGTATATATGCTTGTGGAACCCCCCCCCCCCCCCCCCACCAAACGGGGGAACATTCGCGTATTGTGGTCGGAGCACCGTTACGCAATGTCAAGAAGAGAAACCCCTCTCGTGGCTTACTCTTCTTGTATAATATAAAGGAATTAATTATGGGCTCTTGCTTTTAGGTTTAGGGTAGCGTTTCCTTTTGAAAAAGTGTTGAATTAACAAAAATTGGAGGTACTATCACTACTTAACTTAATAAGAACGACACTATTCCTGGGAAAATGTCCGGTAGACATTATTTCCTAGGAAAAAGTGTCTACTAGACAACAATAGAAGGGAGCACTATGTTCCAGGACAACAATTGTCCAGGGACCCTATTCTTCGAAATATTTTCTTGGGAGAAGACATTTTTTCTGAGAGAAAGACACAATTTAGTATGACACCAGCTTCGAACGATCGACTAGTTTCCAGTTCCATTGAGTTGGTGGAAGGTGCATATTTTTTCGGAGAGGAGGACACAATTTACTAGGACACCGGCTTCGACCGATTGACTAGCTTCCGTTTCCATTGAGTTGGTAGAAAGCGCGTATATATAACTAAAAAATTTCGGTTTTTCACATAACTGAAAGCAAATTAGTATATTGTACGGTTGTTTCTATCAGTCGATTGCACTAAATGTGTTTTAAATCTTATCAGCTAAATTAGATCTTAAACAGATGTTAAAAATATTTTAAGTTGCCTGAGCATTGCGCCAACTGAAATATTTTAAATCTGACTAAAATCTTATTACCTATTGAGAATTAGATTTCAAACATACCATGTTTAAAATCTTTTTAACGTGAGAATCCACATAAATATTGAAAGAACTTTAGGCAACATTCGTGGCTTACTCTTCTTATATAATATAAAGGAATTAATTATGGGCTCTTGCTTTTAGGTTTAGGGTAGCGTTTCCTTTTGAAAAAGTGTTGAATTAACAAAAATTGGAGGTACTATCACTACTTAACTTAATAAGAACGACACTATTCCTGGGAAAATGTCCGTAAAAAAATCCAGTCACTATTATTTTGCATGAACGACAAAGCAAGAAACTAATGTCTGTCCAAAAATTCTTGGAACCGAAATGTAAGCGGCTGTCCTGAGTTATCATTTGAAGGTAGCCTATATAATTTATATATTATTAGAATTCTCAGGAACCCGAGATTTCGAAAGTCCGGAAAGGTCCGAAATTCCGGATTTCATTCACGGAAAATTTAAAATTTTTAGTTTTTCGCCCAATTTTTAATGCAATCAAAATTTGGTCCTGACAGTCGAATAGAGCTGGTCCCGCTACACATTTTTGCTCTTAGAAGCTTTTAGCGAAAATGCACCCAATTTCCGGAATTCCAGGTTTTCAAAATTACCGGATTTTAAAAAGTTCCTCCAACACTCACAACATGGGTATCATTTGAAAGCTCTTATCGGGCTGAACAACTTTTGTAATAGAACGAACTCGTGAAAATGCACTCAATTCCCGGAATTCGCGAAAACCGGATTTTCAGGATCTAAAAATTTTCTCCAGTACCCGCAACATGGGTATCATTTGAAAGCTCTTATCAGGCGGAACAAATCTTGGAATAGAACCAATGTCCGAAAATGCACCAAATTCCCGGAATTCACAAAAGCCGAATTTCACTCTAGCTTGGAAAGTTTTCTTGACTTCCGAAAAGAGGGCTCATTTCTGGGAGTTGGCTTTATTAGAAACTTTGCTCAGCTCATCAAGAGCTTTCGAATGATACGCATATTGACGGGTATTAGAGAAAATTTCTAAAATCCAGAAAATCCGGTTTTCGCGAATTCCGGGAATTGAGTGCATTTTCACGAGTTCGTCCTATTATAAAAGTCGTTCCCCACGATGAGAGCTTTCGAATGATATCCATGTTGTGAGTATTGGAGAAAATTTTTTAAAATCCGGTAATTTCGGAAATTCCGGAAATTGGGTGCATTTTCGTGAAATGCTGCTAAGAGCAAAAATGTGTAGCGGGACCATGTCTATTCGACTGTCAAAACCAAATTTTGATTGCAATAAAAATTGGACGAAAAACTAAAAATTTTAAATTTTCCGTAAATGAAATCCGGAATTCCGGATTTTCGAAATCTCGGGTTCCTGAGGATTTAAAAAATATATACATTATATAGGCTACCTTTAAATGATAACTCAGGACAGCAGCTCACATTTCGTTTCCAAGAATTTTTGGTCAGACTTTAGTTTATTTATTTTAGAATGATTACGAATAATTAGTAAAAATAATGTGTGGGCTACGTGCCCATAACAACAAGTATTTTTCTCAGATAACTTCTTTGTTCAAGTATATATAGGCAACGAAGAGACTGTTATCGAGCAGTTCCAATCAGTTGAATTTTGTAACTGAAATACCAGTATTTTACAGGTGATATGTCGTCCCCCTAGAATTAAAAATTTCCCCCTGTTTTGTAGAACTGCTTCCAGGAAAGTTTTTCGTTCAGTTGCTGTCTAAATTGCCACTCGGATAATAAAATCGAAAAATTTTAGCTACACCTTTTAAATCTCAGCGATCTTTGCCAGTTTTTAAATGCTCCACGTAAACTATTGGAGATTTTTCAAGACATGTAATCGAAAATCTTGTAAATGACTGATATATACCGATACCAGCAACTATTGTCAAAACTAGATTAGGGAAGCTCAAGGATTTAAGAAACCACTATACTGGGCCATAGCTTCTTTTGTTGGACTGGGCAGCGGCAGCAACAAGCAAAAGTAGACCGTTAAGGGGTTGTGATCGAAAATTGCTTTTTGTATTTAGCAACTTTTTAAAACAAAACTTCAATTTCGTTTTCAATTGCAATTTTCAACTTCGTTCAATTGGTTTTCAGTTTTACAGAATCTATCCCTAACTATATTTTAGAAATTTTTTAGTCGCAGTCGTGAACCCTCGCTGAAGTTGGAATAGCTGTCGCGGCGAAATTTTTCGCCAGAAAATTTTCCTCTCGGAAAAACTTCCCAGGTGAAATTTAACCTCCCGCCTCTGGAAACATGTCAGCAGAAAAATGTCAATCTACGCTTCCTCCGACCGGGAAAATACCGCCAATGGAATTTTTCAAGCTTCTTGTCTTTTGCACCAGGAACTTCTAGAACATAATCGAGGTTTACGTTCGGCTTAGGGAAGAGTCCTGGCTTTATACAGAACGTATATGCGCGAATGCGCGAAAAGTATTTCGTATAGTCAGACTTTACTTAAACCAAAAGTTTTAAACCAACACAGACTTATAGGACGGGTTACTCAAATAAGTCCAACAAATATTGTAAATGTGCACGTCTTTCTCGCAGAACCGAAGGTCTGTTCAATAGTTCTTCTGTAGGAATAACTTCAAGACTTCGAGGATGAACATTATTGACAATGGCTTGCTTCCAGTCTTTCAAATGATAAAAGTCCAACAGAATGCGAAGAGAAACGGTCATGGTAAACGATTTTCCGCCACGCTGCCAGCTAAAACAATAAACTGTACGCATACAACATAAGCATATAATAATAATAATAATAATAGCAAGAGAAGCAACGGCAGATTCGCTTTTTCAGAAAAAGCAGCAGTCACTACTCACTAGAATTAGATGTTCCACACCTTCACCAACACGCCGCATCCAAATTTCTTAAAACCAATTTCTCTTATAAGCCATGTCAGAGCATGCCTAACGAGCTTAAGAAAGGTTCCCTGCCACAGTGAATGTCTAAGAAGGGCGGTCGATAAACATTAGCATAGAATAATTACATACTTAACGTGCTTATCTATGGGAAATTTCGCCGTTCTAAGGCCAAGCTGTTTAGCCTTAGCCAGAGTCCACTGTTTACGAGGATTGTCTAACATGGCCCCCAGCACATAGATCATGTCCCCGTCAAGTGTAGACAGTTCTTGATTGGCGTCCGGTGAAAGATAGATCAGTCTGTCGGCGACTGGAGACACGTCGCCAGAAACCGGATGCGGAAGGAAGAGATCCTGCAGCGTTTCCGGTCGAAAATCGCACGCATACGGATTCTGCTCAATATCCTGCAAATATTTAGTCCTCAAAACATTCCAATAGTCAGACTGGTGATCAAATCCGGCAAAAATCAGCTGACAAGGCAGGGGATGATTACGATTGTGGATCAGGGTGTTACGAATGTCCCGCATGGTGTTCCGTTGCTCCAGGCGACTCAGATGAGGTACAAAGTCCATATCAATGATAACCTGCAGAGAGCCAGGGCACAGAACGTGCTGATTGGAGCGTAGAGTATAGAAATCCTTCATGGACGATTCTGTGATACGTCTGAAAGCATTACATACACTTAACTTAACTGAACTTAAACTTAACTTGTTCCTATAATACACACAGTACGTACGTACATACGATAATAAACAAATTCGAAAAATCAAGTCAACAAATAAACAGATCAAACGAGTCCGACTATAGATTTCAAAATTCCGGTTCTTATTGATACTGATAAAACTGAAATGTCCCGATGAAGGACTAAAGTAGCCCAATTAGTCCCGGGACCCAGCGCCCAGTCAAAGCCTTAAGCTCGCATCCAGGCCCGGCCCAAAGCCTGGGCCCGCTCCTGGAGCCGGCGTCAAAATCCCAGGCCCGGACTCCGATCCGAAGCCCGGGCCCGGTACTATGCCCGGCTCAAAGCCCGGTCCGCTGCAGGCCCAGTCTCCAGTTCTGTAGCAGTGGGCCGGGCTTTCACCGCGAGCCGGGCCGGGCCCAAGATAAAAATTTTCCGGGACCGGGCCTAAACAGGGCCGACCCGACCCTGGACCCGAAGCCCTCTACAAGGACTGGGAATTGCCCTGCATTAGAGGATCCGAACTTGCAAAACGGCAGGCGTAGAATTCCAAAAAGTTAAAATACCGAAAACAGCCATTCAAGTTGTTGGTCGGTGGGCCAAAGTTGAGGTTTTCATCTGGCACTGCGAAATTGAGTCGATGCTACAGGACAGGATATATATTTTAGATCGTCTGTTGTTCAGGAAATATCAATCCAAAAAGGGTGTCGTTCCGACTGACTAGAGTCAGTTGAGTTTTACATTTTTATAGTCTGATTTAGCATATATAAATAAATAAATATATATATATATATATATAAGATCCTCATTTTAAAAGAAAGGGTGACTACATCTAAAAACACGTGAAACAAGCTTTTCGTATGAACTGGAGGGATTTTGATCACTAATGAGTCTCCACTCCCAGTTTGCAGCCAAACTCAACCACTCCCAACCTAAAATTAACCGTACAAATATTTCAAAATAAACCAATTATATATGTACCTAAAAATACAGTTATTCCACAGAGTTCTCTTTTCCATAGAAATGTGCCTTCCATAGAGACCTGCTTCATCTAAGTACACATTTCCGTGCCTTGCCCTCATGGCTTGCTGCTTGACGCCTCGATTGCGCTCAAAGTCCAGCCGTGCTCGTTCTCTTCTGCCAAAATAAAGCAAACATTTGATTCGCTCAGTCCGAGTCTTAAGGGACATCAGTTCTTGCCACTCTTCAAGTGAAAGTTGGCCCGGCATTAAATGATCTGAATAAAAACAACAGCAATGACAAAGTACACCATGAAAACACACAATGCAGAAGGGTCAATAAAGGCTAAACTTAACAAGCATAAGAGCAAACCTAACTGACAGGAATGTGCTGCCGTTGTCATTTTTCTCTTATGCTTTTCTCTCTGTGCGCAAATCAATGTTTTCTCAGCCCATTCAGAGCTCTCAACTGAACCCAATTCGACAACATTCAATTTTGTCCCATCTTGTAACACCATCGTATCGAGACTCTAGCACGTTTTCTACTGAATCTCAACAGTTCATCTACACAAGTGAGTACCTATGTAACGACGCGATAACCAGGGCTTTTCTATGCATTTTTCCTTCAGGGGACTCTGGAGGGGCACGACATTCAGGGATTTTTAAAAATAGACTTAAAAATTACGCTACGCACTTTTGCAGCATCAACAAAAAGTTGGTTTTTATCACACTTTAACAAGGGAAGAGGGTAACAGGCCACGGAGTACGGGACCTCTCTAAAATCGGCAGTTCAATACACATTATATACATAAGCCAGAAAATTTTGTGAATGATCGAAGAAGCTTCCACATATTATATCAGACCGACCAAGTCCACGAATACAAAAACTGACGCAGTAACCCAGTTCCATCTGTTAGTGGAAACGCGTTCAGTTAAGTTAAAATTTAAAGCTACGCCGATAAAGTGAAGAATACTATTAGGCCTCAAACTGAGACCTAATTTTTACAGTCTGGCAAGCCGCAAAAAGGCAGTGG
>JASAND010024822.1:0-13343 GCA_030248195.1 Trissonchulus latispiculum
TTAATTTTAAAGCTATAATGTAGTAACGTTTAACTATGCTAGCTATAAGACAAAAATCTCTTAATATATAAATTGCAAATTTCATGTTCCTGCATTGAAATAACTATATAAAATATAATTCAAACCAGTGTTTTTTTTTGCTCAAAAACGCGTGTAATTACACACTTTTTTCTGGAAAATAGCAAAAAAATTTTGGCGTCTGTGTAACGTTACACCAAAATTTTGGACAAATTTTACCAAATGGTCGGAACTTTTTCCAATGCTCATACATTTGTTTCCACATATTTACCGTTTCTGGGGGGCGAACCCCCAGACCCCCCTTTTGCACCATGTCTTGCATTTTAGTTTCGGTAGTATTTAAGTACAAATAACAACAATGCTCCGCACAAAAGGGGATAATATGTGTGTTGGGCCTATGTCTGTCGTTTAAATTCCGGTTGAGAAAGCAAGTATATATATATATAAATCCGACACAGCAAGTTTGGGTGTGTGGTTCTATGGCGAAAGTTGTTCAGTTCGATGCGGGCCTTCATTTGACTCGAAATTTGACCACTTTTGAAAATTTTAATTTTTGACCCAAAATCGCCTAAGTCCCCACCCCACCCCAACACAGCCCTCACAGCCACTTTAGGTACGCACTTCTATGACAAAAGTTGCTCAGTTCGATGCGGGCTTTCATTTGGTTTGGTACCAAATTTGACCACTTTTGAAAATTTTATTTTTGACCCAAAATCGCCTAAGTCCCCACCCCACCCCAACACAGCCCTCACAGCCACTTCAGGTACGCACTTCCATGACAAAAGTTGCTCAGTTCGATGCGGGCTTTCATTTGGTACCAAATTTGACCACTTTTGAAAATTTTATTTTTGACCCAAAATCGCCTAAGTCCCCACCCCACCACAGCCCTCTACAGCCACTTTAGGTACGCACTTCTATGACAAAAGTTGCTCAGTTCGATGCGGGCTTTCATTTGGTACCAAATCTGACCACTTTTGAAAATTTTAATTTTTGACCCAAAATCGCCTAAGTCCTCACCCCACCCCACCACAGCCCTCTACAGCCACTTTAGGTACGCACTTCTATGACAAAAGTTGCTCAGTTCGATGCGGGCTTTCATTTGGTACCAAATTTGACCACTTTTGAAAAATTTTATTTTTTGACCACTTGACCCCTGACCTTGACCCTCCCGACAGCAAAGTGGAACAGCCCAGCAAGATGGTGGGTCGGATGGCAAAACGGACACCGGAAATGAGCTGGGTGAACCAGAAAACCCCTTATTGAGAAAGTTTCAAGAGGCCATTACAGTCGTATATGGTGTTCCCGAAAGTCGGTACCGACTGGACCCTCCCGACAGCAAAGTGGAACCAGCCCAGCAAAATGGGTGGGTCGGACGGCAAAACGGACACCGGAAATGAGCTGGGCGCACCAGAAAACCCCTATGGACAATGTTTGGAGAGGCTATGCACAGTCCTATATGGTGTTCTTGGAAGTCGGTACCGACTTGACCCTCCCGACAGCAAAGTGGAACCAGCCCAGCAAAATGGGTGGGTCCGACGGCAAAACTGCTTACGGGAATCAATTCGCCGTGCCAGAAAACCTTTGTATGAAAGAATTGAGCTTTCTAAGTTGAATACACAGCGAGAAATTTCGATTTCTCATTTTTCGAATTTTCACCATTTTTGACCGGCCACTGTGGTCGCATGGGAAGTGATAGAGAAACGAGACTTAGCTATTTAGTTAGTTCAATATATGTAGTTTCTGAATATAAAAAGAAATCGGCTCCAGCTCTTGACGTTCGAGCTGCGCAGCGACCACAAAAATGGTCACTTTTCGCTCTGAGCCGACTTTGCGGCGCCGCTGCGGCGCTGTGGCGCACCTGCGGCGCAAAAAAAGTAGCGATTCTTAAATGGCGCATGGGGTACTACCAGACCCTACACCCCTTTAGGTCCGGCCTCCGCTGCAGATTACGTGAAAGAGGCGGAAAGTCAGGACAATACGACCATTAAATAGGAGAAACCGGAAAAAAAACATGAAACGTGAAACTCCAAATATTGCTGTAAATAAGATGTTAAAATTTTACTTGTAATTTTTTAACGGAATAATTTTGTTAACTATATATATATATATATATATATATAAAATTGTATACATGTGTAAAGCAAAACGCGCGTAAATCAGGAATTTTTAGGTAGTTACACACTTTTTTCTGAAAAATAACAAAAAATTTTGGAGAGGTGTGTAACGTTACACATAAGCCGTCGGCGAAAAAAAACACTGATTCAAACGTAATTACAATGTTCTAGTAACTACAAAAAAGCGAAAAATTGTGCAAAAATTGTCCAAAACGTCAGAAAAAATTTTCGATTTTTGTAGTGTTAAAGAGCTGGTTCCGGTTCCGGTTTTTTAAAGCCAGTTCCGGTTCCGGTTTTTTGGAGTTCCGGTCGATCCCTAGTACGTATGTATTATATATATATATATATTCATAATGAATTACGATTAATCAAAAATTCATTAGTTAGTTTATATATACGTAGTCTTAAACTAGCTTTTCCTAATTTAGAAAATACACAAATAGCAGTTTTAAAACTTTAAGTAAACTTAGGTACGATATCTTTAACTGGGCTTATTCTAGTGAGGGGGCCCATAAACACCCTTCCCCCCCCCAAAAAAGTGGGTGCCCCTTTTGGTACCAACTTTTGCCCTGAAAAAATCGCTCAGAAGGTCAAATTTTCAAAAATTTTCCGGCTTCGACGGAGATAGTCGATTTTTGCATATTTAAGCGCTATTTTTGCACTAAAAATGAACTTTTTTGGGGTTTACTATAAAAATAACGCTATTTTTAGCATGTTTTTAGAAAAATTTTCGCCCCCCCCAATAATGACTCGCCCCTCGAGGGCCCCCCTCCCAAGAAAAATTCCCTAGAATAAGCCCAGTTTCACTAAGATGTCAGCAAAACTGCTTTTAGTATGTTAACTGTATTAACATTAAACTAATCTTATTAATTTTGTAAACTGTTTTAAACTTCTGAAGTTTATCTTCATGCACCCCCTTTGTACATATTGTGATTATCATGACCTATCTTTTGACTTTAGATACGACGTCGGCATGCCCTTTGTTTCCTCAGCCAGACACAAAGACAAAGGCGTTTAAACTAAAATACAGAATTTACTAGAAAATACAGCATTTGAATTGCTGGACGAGTTTCAGTAAAAATGGTATTTACGTGTAAAAAAGATAGGAAGTTTAAAGAAAATACCATTCTTACTAGTAAATACCGTATGTACTGAAATCGGCCAGTAAATACAGTATTTACTGAATACAGAAATTACTACGACAGCTATATAGTCAAGCGGGAAAAAAACCCACTTTTTTTTCTTGGACCAGAACTTTCGACTGGTTTGGGTTAGCACGACTTTGATACTATATTTAATTAGTGTTTGCCCTAAGCTTTCGAATGAGGTATAGTTTGTCTCCCTAGACCCTGCCGTTATGGAGAAATTAAAGTTTTCCGTGTCGGGAAAAAAAACCCAATGCGGGAAAAAACCCATCGGCGGGAAAAAAACCCACCCGGATTTTTTGCTGGAAGCGTGCCAGAACAATTTTGACGGTGCCATTCGAAAGAGCGGGTTGTTTTTAGTAGGTCTACATCGAAAAATACCAACATTTTTGAAAATTTTCAGAAAAAATTGAATTTTGAAAATTTTGTATGTTTAACACGTAAACATAGGCAAATTTTGGAAATTTTTAAAAATTGTTTATTTTTGGCAGTTTAAGCATCCTATCGTGTAGAAAACGTGTTTTTCCTGTATTTAGAGCCAAACTAGACCCATTTTAAGGCAAAAATAAGCATTTTTGGCCAAAATTGAAATTTTGGCTTGAAATGGCACCATGTCCGATTTAGACCCCCTGGACCACCCATAACAGAACGAACCCGGGTAAAACCTATACCAATTTAATCTATAGGCTCTATTAAACAAATGTATGTATTAGTTTGACCTTTCCTGTTAACGGTTAGAAAAATATTCAATTTTGAAAAGTGGGTTTTTTTCCCGCCGATGGGTTTTTTTCCCGCCAACTCTAGGTCACCCCCAGGTCGCACCGGAGGGGTTAGAGCAGTGTGGCATATATCATCATGAAGCCCAACAGATGGCCTACACATACATACTATCCGCTTTGGTCTAGGTCTTTCCAGTAGTTCAGGGTGGCCAGCCAAAGTTTGCCAAATTTCGGCACTTGGACGGACCAAAATTTTCGAAAATTTCAAAGTCCCAAAAAATTTGCAGGGAAGCAGTGGGATCAACAATAATGCAGCCTCTAGGGTTATTTTTGACGCTCTTCAAGATAGGCTATTAAAATCCTATATAGCTCATACCGGTAAGCCCACACTGGAGGTGGGTTTTTTCCCGCATATTGAAATGGGTTTTTTTCCCGCTTGACTATATGTACTCTCAGGCAGTTTGTGCAAACACGGAAACTAGTCTGTAAAATGCATAGTGTTTAGGTTGTAAATTAAGGAAAACAAGTTGCAACCATACATGTGCTTGGGGGGGGGTTTGGGGGAGGGGGGTTTTGCCCCCCCCAGACCTGAGCTCACCCCCCCAGAATCCGGATTTCTCCGGTAAAAAACCGGAAAAATCCGTTTTTTCGGCGGCCTTCGGCCGCCCTTCACCCCCCCCCCCCCAGAACTTGCCCTCCTGCACATGTCTGGTTGCAACCACTTCAATTGCCCTTCACACAGCATGTCGGTTAGACGTTATAATATATACTATACCACTGACGTAAGCAGGGGCACTTATGTAGATGGGGGCGGGGTATTTTTTAGGGATTTTTTCCGGTGGGGGGGGGGAAGAAATTTTCGGGGGGGGGGGGGAAGATTTTTTGCAAAAATGAGCCAAAAAATGGTATTTTTGGCGTATTTTGCATGGTGAAACACAAAAAGTTCTCAAAAATGCCAGGATTTAAGGTATAAATAGCCATTTTTTACGAAAAAATCTCCGGCGAAGCGAAGAAATTTTTGAAAATTTGACCATTTTTGGAAAAAATGTAGACCTCATTAAGGGGGCAGACCAAAATCCGGGGGGGGGGACGATTTCGGGGGGGAAGCCATTTTCGGGGGGAGGTCAATTTCGGGGGGGCCCTCCCGCCCCCTCCCCGTAAAAAATACCCTGGATGGGGGGGAACAAAAATTTTGCCTTGGTCCCCCCTTATGGTTCGAAAAAAGTTTTTGTCTCCGATTTGGCTGAGAACTTGCCCCTAGGGTAAATCGAGGTCGCTGATTTCACAAATCGAATCGAGAGATCGATCCGATCGATCTCGATCAGTAGAATCGATCGATCAAAAAATTTTTTGACTCCGATTTTCGCGAAAAGTTGCCCCTAGGGTAATTCGGGTGTGCTGATTCCGAATCTGCAATCGAAATTTCGAGGCAACTTTTCGCGAAAATCGGAGACAAAATTTTTTGATCGATTTTGATCGATCGATTCAACTGATCGAGATCGATCGGATCGATCTCTCGATTCGATTTGTGAAATCAGCGACCTCGATTTACCCTAGGGGCAAGTTCTCAGCCAAATCCATAGGTGTACCTGGGGGGGTGGGAACCCCTCCCTCCAAATGGAAAAGTGCCGACCCCACCCTCGAAATTTTGGAGGCAGACCCCACCCCCAAATGGCCAAATCCCAGACCCCACCCACCCAAATTTTCCAGACCCCACCCTCAATATTTTGAAAATTTTGCCTCAAAATTAGTAAAAATTCGAAATTTTTTGCAAAAATTCGAAGTTTTTGCCAAAAAACCAAGCTTTTCGACTAAATGAGCAAAAATGAAGAAATATTGTTTATTTTTAGTTGGAAATAACGTTTTTTCAGCGAATTCGCGAATTTTTTCTAAATTTTTGACCGAAAAATTTTTTACCCCCCCCCAAATTCGATATTTCCGGACCCCACCCCACCTCAAACCGGCTGACCCCATCCACCCTAATTTCAGCTACCCCCTCCCCCAACGATTTCGCAAGGTACACCTATGGCCAAATCGGAGACAAAAAATTTTTTCGAACCATAAGGGGGGGACCAAGGCAAAATTTTTGACCCCCCCCCCCCTCTATATATATACATAAGTGCCGGCAGGAGAGGTTCAGGTAGGGAAATTCCCCTCTCCGAAATTGTGTAGTTAGACCCTCAATTTCCCTTTGTGAAATCCCAACTGTGAAGTCGAAAATAATCTGAAATATATATGTTTTGGGCCGGGGCGGGTAGTGGCGGCCCCGGTGCATCTGTAATATACACGTATATAATATAGACGTACGAGGAAATATCCGGCTCGCATCTCTAGCCGCATTACAATTTTTTGAGCAAAAGATATTATTTCCACCATGGTACAGACCTTAGATAGAACGAACCTTGTTCCTGACGCTGGTCAAAAATTTTCGCGAATCACGTATATCAGGGGCGGAAATGCTAGGAAGACCACCAAGCATTCCTTTGATATCAGGAGTAACCGACTGCCAGTATTTTTCTGAAGCAACGTAGGGCACCGAATTCTCATGAACTGGCGAATTGTTGGTGCAAACCGGTTGAGACATCAAAGACAGCAAAGAGCCGGTCTATAAAATAGGAATTATAAATAAGACGGACTATCATAAAATAGGGTAAGAGAAAGGGTGCGCGCCTGCTATCTTTGGCATAAAAATGAAAATTTGGAATTTGGGGGGAGGGTTAGGGATCTTGGAGGGTCTCCAAACGGGGCCCCACCAAAAAATGTTAGGGGGTGGCCACCACCCCAAATCTCATGTTACACCTATGTTTCAAACTCGAAAACCTGATTGCCAACATGTTTCTAACTCCAAAATAAGGCCAAATATTGGGTCAGCACAGGGGCGCACTTAGGAGAGTGGGGGCCGGAGGGGGGGGGGTTACGGCGCTGGCGCTCTCCCCCGATACCAGACGTAAAGGAAAAATTTGTCCGTGAGTAACGCGGACGCAAAGTTTCAAAAATTTTCGAAATGCGCGAAATTTACTTTATTTTTGCTTAATTTATCTTTATTTCAGCGTTTTAAACATTTCAATAGCAACTTTTTTAACACTTTCAAAAAGATTTTGGGGGAGAGTTGGCGGGTCTCTAGAGGGGGCCCCTCATCAAAAAAAGAACCTCCCCACCTCAAATCTCCGTTACACCTCTGGGGTGGGATTTAACCATTTCGGATGCGGTCAGCATCCAAAATAGCGAGGCTGGGTTCGGGAGTCCCGAATCGGGACTTTTCCATTTGGGGTGGGAAGTGGCATAGTTTGCCCCTGTGAGACCCCACACGAGAAGGCCACACCCCCATCCCCCTATACCCGACCTGGACTACTCCCCCACCCCCCAACAAGGCGAGGTCAGTTTCCCCTTTCCTTCCTCCCCTCCCCCCTAAAATGGGGTCCAAACAAGAAAAAATATCTCTTAGCCTCACCTATATTCTAACTTCTAAGCGTACGCAAATTCATGCGTATGGAGACATTGGAACAACTTCCGCTACAAATTCAAAGAATATAACGTACATTATGTAGAAATTTTGTAGTATTTTGTAGTATCATTTGTCAAATTTGTAGATATTTCAAAATTTTACTACAAAATTAAAAAACCTGCCCCGCTGTGTTCACATGTCGTAGCCAAGTGATAGCTAATGGAATTTAATACCATGTATGTTACTAATTAGCCATTTTTATTTATAACGTCATAACCAACATTCCGACGGCAAGTATAATAGAAAGCAATTAAGTTTAAATAAGAAAACATAATTATAATGCTATTTCTTACAAATTAACTGCTGGACTATAAGTCTGAAATTAATTTTCATTAGTTAGAGCTTGGTTCTGGAGGAAGAAGGGTTGTGGAGGAGGCATAGTTTCCTGTTTATGGGGAAGGGGCTGTAGGTTTGGGCTGAGCGAAAGATGGGGGGGTCAGACTGAGGCAGAGGGGTCCACCAAAGTTGTCAACAAACCCCTAAATTTTCGGGGGTTTCTGTTTGCCATTTTTGGCCACTGGACAAAAATCGGGTAGGGGAGGGGAGGGTAGCAAAATCTGAAAATTCTGTATGTCATGTGTCATTTTGGGGCGAGCCCCCGCTCCTGGAGGGGATACCATGGGGGGTACACGCCAATGGAGGGTACCTCCGTCCCCCCGTTCCGATGACCGATCACCTCAGAGATGGTGGAACGGTGGACCTCCCTGGTAAAGTAAAAAGTTAAAGTGACCCCTGGAGAGAACTCCAACCTACAGAAGGTTATAGGGTGCCGGTGCTTATCTCCGGATTCACAGCCCGAAGCCAGGAGCGACAACTCTAATGTTGACTACATCTGTGGAAGGGGGGCCAGCCCTTCATCAGGCATTACGCCAGAACACAGACTCCTGTTACCTTCCCACCGCAGTGATACCCATTTACTGACCGGTTAAGGATAGACAGCTGGGTTGGCTGGAGCCCACGGCGAACCGATATGTGCTTAGTCCCTTGCTCAAGGGGATTTGCGAAAGCCTTGTATCAGCGGGGATTCGAACCTAGGACCGTAAGATCTTTAGATACCTTACCACTCGGCCATCGCGGCACATTACGGACCTCCCTGGTTGACTGGAGGCCTGGCCCACCTGGCCCCTTCCCACCCCGGGTGCGAAACGACGGGCCCTACTTCTTCCCTTCCCAGAGAAGGCAACCCCGTCCCTTATCCGTCCCGACCTGTGGGTGTCCGATATCCTTCGGGCGCCTATTTGGGGACCGGTCCAGGTAAACCTGCCTACTGGAACCGGTTATTGCTAATGGCAGGTGATATTCAGCCCAACCCGGGTCCTATCTCCTGGCCCTGCGGTATATGCAGACTGAACGTCGGCTATAAGGACTACTCTCTCAAATGCTCCTCCTGTCTATGCTGGCACCATCGGAAATGTCTGAAGCTGTCAGTGGCCCAAATAAACGAAGTTGGTAGCGCTGGGCCTTGGCGCTGCAAGGACTGTACTAACGCAGCTCAATCCGAATCCTCCCTTCAGCCCAGACATCCCAGACCCAGGCCCCTGATTCTGCCAGCTGCTACCCAACTCCTGCCATCTCATCATGACCATGCAAGACGTAAGGCTGGCCCAGATCTGACGACCCTACAGTGGAACTGCAACGGCTTGGCTTCGGCCAGGAAAGCGGAACTGGTTGAACTGCTCCACCGAAAAGCGATGGACATTGCGGCGATACAGGAAACCAACCTCAATTCCAGTAAATCCCTGCATGTCCCTGGCTATTCGGTCTACAGGAAGGCTAGAGAAACCCCCCGCGGCACCGGACCTGTAAAGGGAGGAGGCGTCGCCCTCTTAATCGGGAATGAAATACAACACCGCCTCTCCAACAAGACACTCGCGGCGGCTGACGACAAGAACACTGATGCTATCGCAGTCGAAGTCTTTGGCGCGAGGGATTTGGCAGGGGTAAACCTGTACGTGCCGCCAACAGTGAACAGCTCTCGCGATCTGCGGCAACAACGGTTCAACCCAAATTCCCTCCCATCTTGTAGAAGGACTCTTCTGCCAGGTGACTGCAACGGCCACAGCCCTCTGTGGGACTCCAGCTGTAGTAACCCGGACCAAATTGGATCTGAACTAGAAATTTGGATGGAAAATCAAAATCTACCGCCACTTCACAGTGGCAACCGGACTCGAACAAATCCAGCAACTGGAAATGGTTCGGCGCCAGATGTTTCCACAGTCCGCCATGCTTTGGCCTCCTCTTGTGTTTGCCAAAGTCCTGGAGAGTAAGCTGTCAACTGCAGACCCATCCAACCTTACGGCAGAAGCCGCCGCGGAACTGTTCACTGCAGCCATTGTAGCAGCCCAAAAAGCTGCTGTCCCAGTGGGTGACTCCCGTCCAAAAAAGCCATGGTGGAACCCTACCGTTGCTGCTGCTGTCCGGCAACGTGAAGCCCTGTACAAGGAAACCCAGTCCAACCCAGACCTCCTGCCGCAGTGGAAGGCTGCTTGCAGGTCTACCCGAAAAATAATTATCCAGGAGAAGCGGAACAGCTGGCGACAATTCGCCTCTGAACTAAATGCTAAATCTGATCCCTCCGCTGCCTGGAGAACAGTGAAAGGCCTAAATGGGAAATCTGCAACCCAACCGTCTGGTGCTGCGCTCCAGGTCAATGGGAAACCGATCACCTCGAGTGTCCAGAAAGCCAATGCCTTTATTCGTGAATATGCTGCTGTGGCCACTGTCAGGCCAAGCAAGAAGGACAGGCTTACGCAGCACCTAGTGAAGGACTATCTCAAGGAACCCCCACAACTCCACAAGATCTCCTTACTGCCAGCCCTTCACCATGGGCGAACTGAATCAGGTCTTGGGTAAAATCAGGGCCAGTGCGGCCCCTGGCCCGGACGGTGTCAGCAAAGCTAGCCTACGCCATCTAACCACCGTTGGAAAGGATTTCCTCCTGCAGCTCTGCGACTTGGTGTCGCAAGGTCCGGTTCTATCCTACATCATGGCGTCGGGCAAAAATTGTCCCAGTCCCTAAGCAGGGAAAGCCACCGGAAGAGCCAGCCAGCTACCCCCTATATCTCTTACTTCATGTGTTGCTAAAGTCATGGAGCGGCTAGTTAAGGAACGGTTATCCTACTGGCTGGAAACGAATAATGTCCTGGATGACCAAGCAGGGTTCAGATCTTTGCGTTCAACTGAAGACCAGGGTCTGAGAATGGTGCAGTCAGTCAGCGATGGGTTCAACAAATCAAAACCTGCCCAGAGGACCCTCCTAGCTCTCATTTACTTTAGCCGTGCATTCGATCGAGTGTGGCATGCAGGTCTATTCCGTGAGATGATACGACTGAAAGCTCCTTTCTTCCTCATCAGATGGATCCATTCCTTTCTCGCTGATCGCTATTGCCATGTGGAATTTGAGGGGGCAAAAAGCCGATCACGCCGCTTCCGAAGTGGTGTCCTTCAGGGTTGTGTCCTCTCTCCCACTCTGTTCATCATCTTTATCAACTCCATCGTTCGTAAACTGCCAGCTGGTGTATCAGTCTCTCTGTTTGCGGACGACTTGGCTGTCTGGACACAGAACAAGTCACCATTGGAAGCAGAAACCCTGTTACAATCTACTTTGGACACAATCTCCAACTGGACAGATGATAACTACATGGAAATAAACGTGGACAAAAGCGAAGCGACCCTGTTTACCACCTGGAATGAAGAACAAAGCTTTCGTCCTATCCTACAAATCGCCGGAAAAATGCTACCTTACAACAACACCCCCACATTCCTAGGTATCAAATTCGACCCCAGTTTGTCCTTCAAAGCCCATGTCGACCATATCATCCGCAAGCTGAGGAAAAGAAACAACACCCTTAAAGCTTTGGCGGGAACCCAGTGGGGTTGCAAGAAGGAGGACCTCCGTCTTGCCTACCTCACCTATATAGCTTCAGCGCTGGAATACTGCTCTGCTGCATGGCTTGGGCGTATCTCGAAGTCCAACACGTTCCAACAACAAGTTCCAGAACGAAGCTGCCAGGACAATCTCAGGATGCCTATATGAATCGCCAGCAGACCTGGTCCAAAATGAGGCTAACCTACTTCTGCTGAATCACCGAGCTAGGGTCAGCTACGGTCTCGCGTTCGAAAAATGCCGTCGGCTCGGCTGCCAGCCACAAACCCCGCCAAGTCAGCTAGTGAGGGCACTACGCGCCAACGTCTGGGTGGTCAACCTAGTGTAGAATATTTCATTGATTTTACCCTAAAATATTCAAAAGTGGGTGCTAACTTTATGAAAAATCAATCTAAATTTTACTGCTGTGTACGGTCCAACGCCGTACATAGCTAATTTGTCTTCTCTCAAATTTGGGCGCATTTTCACAGTCAGTTATCATGTCAAATCCTTGGGAGTCGCCCGGGCTTTTTCTCTTCATCAACTCTCCGGTCAGGTTTGTGAGCCTACGGGCAAGTTTGGGTGATTAGTTGGGGGAGTTCTCCCTTCTGGGTTTAGGTTGTTCTTTTATTTCTTGAACTTTGTTTATAAACCTTTTAAAGGTGCTTGCTTCAAATTTAGTTTTGTCAACTTGGAAAGAAATGTTTTGTATCCTTTTGTGAGAACTTTATATGTTTTGGAACTTCGCGTAATTTTTTTGTATTTACTTCTTGTAAAGTAAATACGTGTTAAAATTTAGGGCTGTGTTGTCTTTTAGTCATTAGGTTAGCGATTAAGTAGGGAGTATCAGACATATTACACACTCTTACTCGAACCTTTAATTTTTATTGTAATCAAAATTACTTTACTGAATATTTTCTTATTCTACACTAGCCTGGCTTTTTCCTACAGGGGAGGGTGGCCCCCCCCCAGAAATTCGTCCCCCCCAGACTTGGGTCGCCCCCCACAGAAACCCCCCCCCCCCCAGGATTCGGGACTTCCAACCCCCAGAACCCCCCCAGAACCCCCCCCCCCACCCTAAAGTGCCCGGAAAAATAGGGTTTTGAGGGCAAATTTTGAAAATTTTTTCCGGCTCTGCCGGATTTTTACCCATTTTTAAGCATTTTTAAGCTATTTTAAGCTTAAATTTAAGTTTAAAATAGTTAATGTTTTAGCTCAGCAGCAAAAAATAGCTATTTTTAGACATTTTTTCAAAAATGTTTCTTCCCCCCCCCCAGAAATCGAGCCCCCCCAGACCTGGGGGGGACCCCCCCCCCAGACTTCCCCCCCAGAAATTTTTGCCTGGGAAAAAGCCAGCTAGCTGGAGAGAACTGGGGAAGAAGATATCCGAGGAATCCGGCCTGGCTACACTTCCCGTTGACCTGTTTGACCCAGTCAGTCCTCTGCCTCCCTGGGAATATCCGCCATGTCTTCTGATCAGTGACGACCTCAGCGGGACCCTAAAACGGACGGATCCTGCCGAAGCGAAGAAAGATCTCGTCCTGTCAAAACTGGCTGTGGACCCCGATTATCCACCAGAAGTCGAAGTCTACTCGACTGGATCTGCAGTGGACGGAAGCGAAAACGGAGGTGCAGGAGTTTATATAATTCACCACAACCCCAATTACTGAGGGTAGCTGAGACATAAATCGTGCCATTGAAACCACAGGTGGCAAGTAAGTATGATTTGTTTGCTGTAAATTTGTTGGCATTGGTGTCATAATTATGTATGCAAAACATGGATCTGCTGCATGCAGCACAACACGCACAATTTGAGTTAAGAGTGGTGTTGGGTAGGATGGGCGACAGACTGGTCGGAACCCCCAACTTTGGGGTATTGCTCAGAACGCTAGGAAAGGAATTTTGAGATGCGGATTGCGCCATTATTAGTCTACTGTCGCAAAATACTTACAGCAATACGTAACTGAACGAAGTACA
>JASAND010024825.1:0-31326 GCA_030248195.1 Trissonchulus latispiculum
CACCAATATCGCTGAAACACTTAAAAACATGTGTAATGCATAAATAATGTGTTCTTGTTCTGAGCATTTTCAGCATGATCAGAGCGGTGTTCCTGTGAAATAATCAATTTCGTCTGCTTCTATATAACTATTCATATGAAAGGAATCAGTATTTAACAGAGTAATCGATTGGTTATTCTATATCAAGATTGTTATTGTACTAGTATTAATAAAGATGATTATATTTTGTTTATTAATACAGAATCAGTGGTTGTAATGCTGGCGTATAATAACGCAGATTTCATAAAACCGCTTAAGGTGCTGGTATCGCTTTGTGTAAATTCGACCCTACAAGCTTCAATTCTTTGTGAAAGTGGATGAAACTTTCCAAATACATTATTTTCGTGCTCTTTAACATTCTGAGTCCAGTCCCGGATTTTTAGGTGTAAAGATAAGAAAGTTTTGGTTTTTGCTCTTATTCTCTCAGTACATGGTCTCTACACCGGATTGGCTGTTATGGCTAGAAAGAGGGTGCGAAAATGAACATTTTTGCTTTTACAACTTTTGAGCTACCTCGAGTGGTTAAGGCAGTATAAAGCCCGGTTCATACTTCTGTCCGTTTGTCCGTTTCTGTTGTCCGTTTGTCCGTTTGTCTGTTTGTCCGTTTTAAAAGTTGATTCATACTTCTGCTGTTTTGCTGTTTTGCTATTTGTCTGTTTGTCCTTTTGTCCGTTTTCAGGGTTGATTCATACCTTTGCTGCTTTGCTGTTTTGCTGTTGTCCGTTTGTCCGTAAGGGTTGTCCGTTTAAACGTGAGCAATGTTTAACTTTTTCCGTTTGTCCGTATGCAACAGCCAATCGGAAACGACCACAACGATCACGTGCTTGCTAAATAAACGTTTGCATATGATTTTTGAATGGTTTTAAGATTAATTCGTTGATATATTGAGAGCATTATGAAATTACTTTAAAAATAACTTGCTTTCAAAGTTTTGAATGTTTTTGAAAGGAATTACATTTACAAGCAACATAATGCTGTAGCCAATCATTATAAAGAGAAAGTGTCAGGTGACTCGAAAACAGAAACAGCAATCAAGTAATACAGCAAAAGTTTAAATAGTGTATTACAACAGAAAATAGAAACCATCATTACGGACAAACGGAAACGGACAAACGGACAATCAGCAAAATAAGTATGAACCACTTTGTCCTTTTTAAAAACTGACAAACGGACAAAACTACAAACGGACAAACGGAAAATAAGTATGAACCGGGCTTAAGCCAAAAACGATTTTTGGGGTAAAAAATGGCCATTTTTGAAGAAATCCGTTTTTTCAAAATTACTGCCAAATCTTACATACAATTTCGTCTTATTTATACTCAATCGATACATCCTCCTATTGCGCATTTTATCAATACCTATCCGCTGGAGTTCGTTGCTTTGAGCTAGAGAATTCGCCGAAAAACCATTTTGGCAAAACTGCGATTATTTTGTTTTGAACATCGATTTCTCAAAAACTACGAAATGGATTCGCGTGATTTTTGGCTGGATGAAAATTCGCCGGATTCGCCGGATTCGCCATTTGCCGGATTTTCTGGAGTACTGAGACTTGTTGAGCCAAATCCAAAAAAATGTCCCTCGGCCCACATGTCCTTCATATCATAGCACAAGAAGAAATTTTGGCCGATTCTACAGTTTTGAGAAATCGATGTTCAAAAATTTTTGGTCTATATTCAGTCTGTCAGATGTAAGTATGTCGGAAATATTTTGCTATTTTCTTGCCAATTTTGCTAGTTTCGTAAGCTCATGTTAATGTACAGATTATAAGCTTTAAAACGATGTATAAAGCTCTTTCCAACTCCAAAACATGCGAAAGTTATAGCGCTTCGAAAAGTCACCACAAAAGCACTGCACAAAAGGATACCAGCACCTTAAAGTGGTAGTATCCTTTTTTGCAGTGCTTTTGGGATGATGTTTTAAAACGCTATAACTTCGCAATTTTGGGAGCTGGAAAGCGCTTTATACATCGTTTTAAAGCTTATAATCTGTACATTCCCATGAGCTTACGAAACTAGCGAAATTAGCACAAATCTAGCAAAACTTTTCTGACACACTGACATCTAACAGGCTGAATATAAACCAAAAATCTTTGAACATCGATTTCTCAAAACTGCAGAATCGGCCAAATTTTTTCTTGTGCCATGATATGAAGGACATATGGGTCGAGGGACATTTTTTTGGATTTGGCTCAACAAGCCTCACTACTCCAGAAAATCCGGCAAATGTGCTGTGACACGAAATTTCGTAACTTTGTATTCAGTTTTCTCGCCACTGGAGATGTTTTAGCTGATACCAAGAAAAATGTCCCTCCGCATTAGTACTTTCTCCGCGAATCCATTGGGTAGTTTTTGAGAAATCGATGTTTAAAACAAAATAATCACCTGTTTTACCAAAATGGTTTTTAGGCCAAATCTCTAACTCAAAGCAACGAAGTCTAGCAAGTAGGCATTGATAAAATGGCCAATTAGACCGCCTACCCATTGAGTATATATAAACGAAAATTGTCCGTACGACTTGGCAGCAATTTTCAAAAATCTTATTTCCTCAAAGATGTCTGTTTTTTGACGCCAAAAATCGTTTGTGGCTTATACTGACTTAACCACTAGAGATAGCTCAAAGTTTCTAAAAGCAAAAATATTCGTTTTTGCTCTTTCCGTCCATAACAACCAATCTGATGTATCGACTATCTGCTGAGAGTATACTGCCAAAAACCGAACGGAGACCATGAGTGCCGACGGAAGAAGGGGGAAGACCCATGGTAACGGAAGCAGACTTTACGAGCCGTCGGGCAGCAGAATAGCTGAGAGGTCGACAGCTAAGAACCCAGCTCCCGAGCAAAAGAGAGTCTGAAATAGGAAGGCATCCGAAAGCAAGGAAAGATGACCTTGAATAAGATAGCGCGACAGGAAGGTAACAGGGCAGACAATAGAATCAGGCTGGGCAATAACAACCTCAGAGCCCTGGCGAAATTGATCAGTCTTAGATCGAGGAAGATTGATAGTCACATAAGAGCCGTTGTCAGCGAACCGAAGATGATGACAGCAAATAGAAGACAGCTCGGAGAAACGCAAAAAGCCCGCGTAGCCCAGCAAACAAAAAGTAGCGTCCCGGAGTTTCTTCAGAGAGGAGGGGTCCTGGAGGGCAGACTGCACCAACAGTTGCAGATGGGGCCCAGTGATCGGAAGTTTGTGAGAAACAGGCTTGGCGAGACAGCGCCGCATCCCCGCCCTAGTAAGAGACAGGAAGCGATCAGAACAAGGATCAGGTAAACCGCAGAAGGAATGGGCCCATTTAATAGCAGACACAATAGGAACAATGGAAGATGAGGAGGAGGACGTTTGAGCACAAGAAAGGAGAAAAAGGGCTATCTCGAACGGGGTAGCAGGGAGAGGCAGCGACCGGTACCATATATTCCGCTGGAAACTAAAACATAAAGTAGTCGAAAATAGCCGATTCGAGAGGTAGGCGCCAAGGAAAAAGCGCAAAAAATACCAAAGAAGCAAGACAAGCAGGGTTGAATGAAACCTTCGGGTGCATCGATCCAAGTGGAAGACGCCAATAAATCTAGAGTCTGACCAAAAAAGGTAGGGAGCGAAATTGTTTTGTTTATACTGAACTACCGGTACATTTTTGCTGCAGCAATGTATATATTTTCTGAACCGTCATTGCAAGAACTTTCTTTTGGTTGAAAACAAAATTTTTTAAATTAAAATTCATCAAAAGAAGCCGATCTTTTAAGTTTTGAAAGATCAGTAGAAGCCAGGAGCTAGCCGCTCGGTGGAAAATTAGCCCATGCCCCAAGCATACTGAATCCCGAATATCAGCTGATTTCGTCAAAAATTGCGATAGTTATTCAATTTTTTCGATTTTCAAAATCCTTTGACCTTTGCCGCTTTTCCAACTTTGACTGGCTATTACTCGCGACTCACTCAATGCAAAAATTTTTTAATTGATTTTTCAGTACCGCTTACGTGTCAGCTTTCATGTGGAGCAGTATGTATTTTTTCAAAGTGTTGGAAATAGGTTCTCCGAAAAATACCATTTTTAACCCAAATTCGACAATGCGAATCCGAAAGAAGTTAGTAAACATAATATTATCATAAAGTTTAATCTGAGATGAATCTAAGGATATAACGTTTTCGTGGCTACGACTTATATTACATCCGCAACGAATTTTTAAACAATTTCGCTTTTTAGCCAAGTTTTTTTGCCGATTTACACTATTTGCGGCAAATCAATGCAAAAATAGGACAACATTCAGGAAAATCAACTGAAATAGGGAATTGTTTAAAAATTCGTTGCTGGGGCAATTTAAGCCGTAGCCACAAAACTTTATATCGTTGGATTCAGCTCAGATGAAACTTTATGACAATGTTAGTTTTACCCACTTTGCTGGATTCTGATGTTGAAATTTTGGGTCAAAAAGTGGTATTTTTCGAAAAAAATCGATTTTCAAATTTTGAAAAATCACTCATATCGCTTGAAAGTTGACTACCGTAAGCGGTTCTGAAAATCCAATTGAAAATTTTTTGCATTGAGTGAGTCGTGAGTAATGGCCAGTCAAAGTTGGAAAAGCGGAAGATCAAAGGGATTTTTGCGGAAAATGAAAAAAAAATTAGAATAATATCGCATTTTTGACGAATTTCCAGCTGGATATTCGGGATTCCTTATGTCTGGGACATGGGCTACTTTTCCACCGAACGGCTAGTTCCTGGTTTCTACTGATCTTTCAAAACTTAAAAAATCGGCTTCTTTTGATGAATTTTAATTTTTAAAACATTTTTTCAACCAAAAGAAAGTTCATGCCATGACGGTTCAGAAAATATATACATTGCTGCAGCAAAAATGTACCGGTAGTTCAGTATAAACAAAACAATTTCGCTCCCTACATTTTTTGGTCAGACTTTAAAATACACAATAGTATATGTCGTACGGGTGGGACGGGCACAGGAAGGGAAAGACCAAAGGTAAGAAAAGAAACTGAAAAAGCACCCGTACTAGAGATAGAGAAAGACGTGAAGTGCCAGACAGCACAGAAAAACCCAGAGAGAGATAGCTCATTTGCATATTGCAACAGAATATGCAAATGAGATATCGGAATCCTGCATCCGCGCCAGAAAGCCAATATTAGCGCTACCTAAAGTCGCAATAATAAGGCTTTCTGGGACCGATGCAATGAAGCAAAACAAAGTGGATTTATTGTAAAAGATACCCAACAAAACCAGTAGAGAGAAAAAACAAAAACGGTATAAGTCCAGGGCTTCAAAGTTTGCTGTAGAGCCAGGAGGCTGAAGAGAACTTCCGGATCACAATGTGCAGAGATGCAGCAAGCACCAATTCACAAGTGGGAGCTAGGTGAACTCCTTCGATCAACGCCAAGAGCTAAAAGAGAAAAAGAATAGTTAGCCTTAGATAGCGCAAACAGTTTCTGAGACCCAGGTAAAATGAAACGATGGGCATCAGGAATAGTCCATGAGGCCCGGAGCAACGGAGCCAAAAGCTGCAGGAGAGGCCAGAATAAGGCAGAAGGACACTGTGGCACAACAAGACCCATGCTATGGCCCTGGGCCAAAAACTTTTTAATGCAACTGCCGATAAGAGGGATGGGAGGCACGCACCAGCCGGAGTCGATAGACCAGTCTGCTGAAGGGCATCAATTCCACTGGTGCCGGGACACCAAAAACGGGAATAGAACTTGCGAAGCTTGGCGTCAGAAGCATTTGCAAAAACATCACAAATCAAAGGTCCCCAATAACGTTGGAGAACCCCAAGAAGTAAGGGTGAAAGTTCCCAGCCATCCCAATCAACTTGTTTGCTATAAAAGTCTGCGACAAAATTAAACTCTCTACGAATCCAGTGAGCGGCTAATATAGCGGAAATTATAGAGAAGAGATAGTTTCGAAATTTTGCGAGAAAGAGAATTAAGCTGAGGAACCATGGAACCAAGATTGCAACAAATTGCTGCTGACTGACTGTCAGTAAAACTTTGAACTGAGGAGTGTGACAAATGCTTCCAACCCAAACGAGATCGCGAACAGTTCGCGATAGCAAGAACTACTCTTGCGCTGCAGGCGAGTTAAATTAGCATGAGCAATAGGACGCAATGAGGACGCCCCGATTGAGAGAGAATTGCAGCTGCTGCAACACTACTAGCGTCCACTGTCAGTGTGAGTTTCAAAAGCGGAGCTTTCAGTAAACGGTGATTCAGAAGCAGCAGGGCGGACTGCCAAAATTTAAGTTCGGACAAAACATGCCGGTCAACACAGATAGGGTGATCGAGGTTGCAACCAGAAGAGAGAATAGAATAAAAAATTTTAGTGTGAATCAGAGATAAGTGGAGAAACACCGGCTGCATAGAAACTAAGTGTCCCGAAGCTTGAAGGAGTTGATGTGGAGTGGCAATAGGCCAACCCTCAATGAGGGAAGAAACTAATTCCCTAGCATGTAAAACACGACTGTCAGTGACAGAAATGGAGTAGTCGTGAGAATCCAAGACAAACCCCAAAAAAGTAAGGCTCTGCACGGGGGACAGAACAGATTTGGGGAAATTGATCACCCAACCCCCGCATGCAAATCAGAGACCACCTGAAAAACAGCTTCGCGCAATTGAGTTGGGGATGCAGCCAAAATGGTCCCGTCGTCTAAGTACAAAACAAATGCGAATGTTTAGAGAGCGCCAGCGCTTGACAAATGGTCGAAGTAATTTTGTGAAACAACGGGGGGCGCTAGAAACGCCAAAAGGTAAATAATTATAAATAAAGAAACGCTTTTGCGAAGGAGAACTAACAGAAAACCCCAGAAAAGTTTGGTGATTTCGGTCAATTTCAACGTCGTAAGTAGTATAAAAATACCGATTCTGGCGCAGTGGCGCAAGTGGCGCTGGTGGCGCTTCATATGAAAGTTACTTCATTTGTCAACTGCGTTGGTGGCGGTTCATTCCCAACAATATTCAACGCCTTGAGGCCCTTCCTACCCATTAATATTCTACTAGTTTGTGGCGCTTGAGACACCTCATACTAGCAATACTCTTCTACAGTATAACCGGTTATAACCGGTTTAACCTACTTTCCTACCTATAAATACAACTCCACAAAGGTGAATTTTCAGTCATGTCTACTGCATTCATTGCTGTTGCTTGCATTGGTGTTCCGAAACGCGGAGATATTCTGTTGGAGGTTACTGTTCTGATTCGCCAACACAAGTCCCATCAGCCGGATATACATCATTTGTTTATCCGAGCTCCCTACGATCTGAAGAAACTAACATCAAATCAACAGTAGTCAATCCACTACGTCACCAGGCGATCATGTTTCGACTGGGATTGTAGTCCTCATCTACGAACCTGGGATCAAGCAATGGACCTCATCTCCAACATCCTGAAGAAGGCAAATGTTGACAGGGTTATAACCAAGGGTATTTCCCAGTGGAACCTAATTCGATCTGGGTTGATGACCAGGGGAAACGTTATCAGGGTAATAGAGGCTGGCACCCTGGGGGTTCCCAGCTACATGCTAATGCATGATGATGACGGCAATGGTTGCTGTCCAGATCACATGCTAAGAGATGGAGCGAAATATTGTTCAGCTCACCGAGCACATCAACTGCTGCATTCATTCAATAATGAAGAACAAGACAGTGAATGACATTTATGTCGATAATGTTTGTTGTGTATAACATGCTTATTACTATAAATTCTAAAAATCTATAAATTCTAGAATGCTTTAATGTATGAAGCCTCCACATTTGATGATTGGCCTCTCTTGCGTCGCATGTTCTCCAACTTTGTCACTCTTTGTTCAATTTCTTGAAATGCGGATAATTCCTTCACTCGGTCAAATGATGCTGTTAAGCGAGATGTCGTTTTCAGTAGTTCCATTTGCATCTCTGGAAGTAGTTTGTTGTAATACTGATAAAGAGTATTATCATCTCTTTTACCACTGCTTGCAAACTTTTCATCAATAATCGGACCGTATTTATCAGCGACGAGGTCTCTACAGACTTTTCAGAAATATTCATAAGGATCCTCTATCGACTCATCACTGGAATCGCTGCAAGACTCTGACTGATCAGATTGGTTTGACTTTGTAGAAGCATTTGTTTCCATATCAGAATCATCAGAGTGCACATCGGATTCATCTAAGTGATCCATGTGCGAGTGACGATGCAATGACTGGCGATGCAAGTATTGCTTACCACACACTTTACAAAGATACATTTTTCTTTAGTTCATAATAATTTCTTTTAATATAATTTAGCAGCATAACCTGTATAGGTTTCATAAATCGCGAAGATGTAAACCTGTCTGTGATATAAAATTAAGCATGCTCACGGCTAGTGTAAACATGCTGACGTAAGCATGTAAGCATGCTGACGTGTAAGTGTAAACATGCTGACGTGTAAGTGTAAACATGCTGACGAAAGCATGTAAGCATGCTGACGTGTAAGTGTAAACATGCTGACGAAAGCATGTAAGCATGCTGACGTGTAAGTGTAAACATGCTGATGTAAGCATGTAAGCATGCTGACGTAAGCATGTAAGCATGCTGACGTGTAAGTGTAAACATGCTGACGTAAGCATGTAAGCATGCTGACGTGTAAGTGTAAACATGCTGACCTGTAAGTGTAAACATGCTGACGAAAGCATGTAAGCATGCTGACGTGTAAGTGTAAACATGCTGACGAAAGCATGTAAGCATGCTGACGTGTAAGTGTAAACATGCTGATGTAAGCATGTAAGCATGCTGACGTAAGCATGTAAGCATGCTGACGTGTAAGTGTAAACATGCTGACGTAAGCATGTATGCATGCTGACGTGTAAGCATGTAAGCATGCTGACGTGTAAGCATGTAAGCATGCTGACGTGTAAGTGTAAACATGCTGACGTAAGCATGTAAGCATGCTGACGTGTAAGCATGTAAGCATGCTGACATGTAAGCATGTAAGCATGCTGACAGATAATTCCTAGCTATCAATAAACACTAACTAGTTTGATATTCTACTGAATAAGATAGTAATAAGCATGTTATACACAACAAACATTATCGACATAAATGTCATTCACTGTCTTGTTCTTCATTATTGAATGAATGCAGCAGTTGATGTGCTCGGTGAGCTGAACAATATTTCGCTCCATCTCTTAGCATGTGATCTGGACAGCAACCATTGCCGTCATCATCATGCATTAGCATGTAGCTGGGAACCCCCAGGGTGCCAGCCTCTATTACCCTGATAACGTTTCCCTTGGTCATCAACCCAGATCGAATTAGGTTCCACTGGGAAATACCCTTGGTTATAACCCTGTCAACATTTGCCTCCTTCAGGATGTTGGAGATGAGGTCCATTGCTTGATCCCAGGTTCGTAGATGAGGACTACAATCCCAGTCGAAACATGATCGCCTGGTGACGTAGTGGATTGACTACTGTTGATTTGATGTTAGTTTCTTCAAATCGTAGGGAGCTCGGATAAACAAATGATGTATATCCGGCTGATGAGACTTGTGTTGGCGAATCAGAACAGTAACCTCCAACGGAATATCTCCGCGTTTCGGAACACCAATGCAAGCAACAGCAATGAATGCAGTAGACATGACTGAAAATTCACCTTTGTGGAGTTGTATTTATAGGTAGGAAAGTAGGTTAAACCGGTTATAACCGGTTATACTGTAGAAGAGTATTGCTAGTATGAGGTGTCTCAAGCGCCACAAACTAGTAGAATATTAATGGGTAGGAAGGGCCTCAAGGCGTTGAATATTGATGAGAATGAACCGCCACCAACGCAGATGACAAATGAAGTAACTTTCATAAAGTAAAGTAAAGAAAGATAAAGTAAAGTAACATAAAGTAACAGTAAGATAAGGTAACATAAAGTAAAGAAACTGAAAAAGCAACCGTACTAGAGATAGAGAAAGACGTGAAGGGCCAGACAGCACAGAAAAATCCAGGGAGAGATAGCTCATTTGCATAATGCAACAGAATATGCAAATGAGATATCGGAATCCTACATCTGCGCCAGAAAGCCAATATTTCTGAACCTGTCGGAATATTGTATAATTCATGAACCTTTTAGGAAATTTTGTATTAGTCAGTCTTGTACAAGAACTGCTGCTGACTATGTAAATCTAGTTCTAAATTTTGCTCATCCATATAAATTTTGCTTAAATTCATACGGTTTGTCTAATATGTTATCACCAAGTTCATCTCTTAAGAAGGGCCTTTTGATTTACATTTGCATAAGTGATTCCTGTATATTGGAAGTTTTCTATGAGTGATGGAAGTTTATGTTATTTGTATGAGCTTTACTCAACTATTAAATAATTTAATTAAAATAAGTTTTAGTTCCTGAACATTTTGAGCAATGTTGTCTGAGCTGTCATAAACTTGATCTGATACAGTGTGCCAGAATCAATCATAATAGCCTTTAAAGTGATGTTTCTGTTTTAGCTTCCTTAGGTTGTGAAGTTTTTAAATGTTCAGAATCAATTTTTGCTCTTAAAATAAATTTGTTGATATTCTGCAATGAAGTATAGCAAACATACTTTACATTTAAAGAGAGACTTTCCTGAGATTTACAAAATCAGTATATAGATCTTGTACAAGACTACATTTTCTAAAAAGTTCATGAATTCTGCTAAATCCCTGGAAGGTTTAGGAATTATACAAAATTCCTGGAAATATTCAGGAATTATGTATAATTCCTATAATTAAACGTAAAACTGTATAATTTGGTGATGATAACAAGAGTTATACAAAATTCCTGAACGCTTCAGGAATTATGTATAATTCCTGAAATAAAGCTGAATTTTACATAATTCCGTTTTATACAATTTTACGGTGACATATGTACCTGTTAAGGTGCATTCATAGTCTCGAACACATAGAGATGCGCGTCGACGCCTCAAATTGTAACATGCTGTTATAGCCCTTTAAAACTAATTGTAAAATATTCATGCTCACGAACGCAAGCAGACGCTGCTGCTGCTGCTGCTGCTGCTTGTGACAGGAACTATGAATGCAGCATGACTCCACTTCTACTCGCAAAGTCTGTTCATTATGGGCAGTGACATTTATTTGTGGCAGGCCAGGAAGAATGGAATCTACAGTAATGCACACCATGCAGGCTCTTATCTATTATGTACTCTTGACGAAAGAAATATGAATTAAGACTAAAACAATAATTTAAATCCGGGCAATGAGGCAACGGCAATGAGTATATATCCGAGTACTAAAGGCCGGTTCACACGAGGCAACTTTGATGCAACTTTCAGGCAACTTTTTCCTAGCAACTTTGTAGCAACTGAAAGTTGCTTGAAAGTTGCCTGGTGTGAACACTCACAAAATCGATAGCAACCAGTAAGCAACTTGAAATTTTCAGTCGGTCCTGAAGCGACTTTTTCAGGCAACTCACAGGCAACAACCAATCAAGCAAGGCCACAACTTTTGAATTTTAGGCGCGCAAAATTGTCATTGGCTGCTAAGAGAAAGTTGCTAGATAAACTGTTGCATGCAAGTTGCCTCGTATAAACGAGAAATCATAAGCAATTTGTCAGCAACTAAAGTTGCTTTAAAGTTGCTTCCCAAAATAGTTGCTGGAAAGTTGCCTCGTGTAAACCGGCCTTAAGAAGCTGCTAACAGGGCCTGCCCTGGACTAACCTGTCTCACTGTGTATTTACGATAGTGCGGCATTAATGTTCATTTTGTTACCATGCTGATTTCGTTTGGTAGAGATGTTTTGGCAATCGTCTGTCCGGGCCGGGAATTGGTTCGAGCCACTTGGGCAGCTCGGGCCTCGCACTGGGCCAGGTTTGAATTGGATCCCTGTTAATTTAAACGTATACTTATACCAAAGGAGTGAGTGGCCCCCATACGTGTGCTTGGGGGGGGGCTGGGGGGTGTTCACCCCCCCCCCCAGACCTGAGCTCACCCCCCCCCAGAGGGGTCCCTCACCCCCCCCCCAGAATCCGGATTTTTCCATTAAAAAACCGGAAAAATCCGATTTTTCGGCGGCCTTCGGCCGCCCTTCACCCCCCCCCCCCCCCAAAACTTCCCCTCCTACACATGTCTGGTGACCCCTGTACCTATAAAGAGGCGGTGTGAGCAGAGTTGGAAGCGGGTTGTAGGTACCCGCGGGTTGGTTACGGGTCAAGTCAACCGACCGCATTGATCTGCGGGTCACAGCGGATTGAGGTTTTGCTTTACAATGCTGTATTAACAGGCAAATTTTCGTGCTTATTTTCAGTTTTGGAAAAACAAACTTTCTAGTTGTGGCAGAGCCCCCCTTAGCAGCAAATCAATCTTTGGAACGCTTGAATCGGAAGCACTTTCGAGACAATTAGTGTCAATTTTTCCTATCTTGCATTTCTAATTGGCCCATAAAAATAGGAGCGGGCCGCGGCGCGGGTACGGGTCAAGGGTAGGCGGATTGCGGGTACCAATGGCGATGGGTCAAGACTTTCGACCCGCTTCCAGCTCCCAGTGCGAGAAACTGAGATGTAAAGATTAGAAGCTAATGTTCTCCAATTAATGCATCTGCCTCAACTTGTTTGAAAATCACGTGATTTCGTTAACACCTGCGATCGCAGTGATAGATCACTATATCGAAATTGTCGCCGTGATTTGGTGTCATTTCGAAGATGTGGGCCAATTACTCCAACGTACTTTGGCAGAGTCATTTGTAACTTTTCGCATTATATACAAGTAGAGTTGTGCTCGGGCCCTCGGGCTGGGCCTGGGCCGGGCCTGACTCGGGCCCGGCCCGCTTTTCTAGGGCAAGGCCCGGCCCGGGCCCGAGGCCCGAAAACTTCTGCAAGGCCCATCCCGAGCCGGGCCTGTCGGGCCTCTCGGCCTGTCGGGCCTTTCACGCCAGCTGCCTTACATGCCAGAATACGCATAGTATACCTATACAATATATATATATATATATATATATATATATATATATATATATATATATATATATATATATATATATATGTATATATATATATAAATACGTATGTGTATTATATGTTTTTATATGTGTTTCCACTAACATCAGACCACGCCATGACCAGTTCTTCGCACACTTTCCACTAGTCAGGACAAAGGAATTACTTTTGATTTGGTGAGATTGTTAGTGACTCAGTTAACTGTTGAAAAAATGTTGCCGTTTTTGTTTTCTGCCATTGATGTGCCTGAGCAAGGATGCTAAGTTGGCATTGTAAAATGTGCTTAAAGGGAATAAACAGCATTTTAAGGTTAAGCTGGTGTCCGAGGCCGACCTACTCCAGTTTTTTAAACGATCTTGTATAACTTGGAATAATCTTTGTGTAGTGGTGTTTCAGTAGCCAATTTTAAGCCTGGATCACGATGGTGTGCTTTGTGCTTTGTGCTTTGTGCTTTGTGCTTTTGTGCTTTGTGCTTTGTGCTTTCTCGGTTCATGATGGTTTGAAAAGCACAGTGCTTTGTGCTTTGTGCTTTCCCGGTTCATGATGGTCTTCTGTGCTTTGTGCTTTTGTGCTTTTGGTGTACTTTGGGAATGTTTGACAATGTCAAACATTTAGACTTGTGCTTTCTGCCTCTATCAAAATAACGTTGGCATACGACGTTATGAAACTATGCAGATATTCGCCAGTTTGCTTAAACATTAACAGAGAAATAAAAATTAGCGCAAATTTATAAAGTCTACGAGAAGAGTGCATAAAAGTATTCTTCATCCAGTGAAATTCGTGTTTATTACACCAAAATTTGCACAAACTTTTGTTTTGACGTACTTTTTCACTCATAATTGTTTAGTTTCAAAATTTCATGCTAAAAATTAAGCATAAATTTTGGAATTTAATATACTGAGAAGTTTGTATGTAGATTTATCCTTGCAGGAGTCCTTATAGCAATAAACCTTCGACCGAAGGCATAGATGAGTTGCGTAACTTGTCCGTCTACTGTCTAGATTTCCTTTCGCTTGAGGTAAACAAGGCAATAAAAACTGGGATTGTCTTCAGCAATTGTTAGTGCAATGCAAACGTTTATATAGCATACTGCAGAAGGAGGGGGACTGGTCACACAGTAATCATTAGTGAATGTTTTTTAATTTCGAAGTAATAGTCTACAAGCGGTTCTTAGGGACAATTTTCAATGTTAGTAATTTTTAAATACTAATATCTTAAAATAACTTGCTTAAAATGGGAATAATTTTCGAATTGGAAAATTTTGCTTCAATGTTATCAACACTTTGTCACTTGTCAGAAACGTTAATTTGGACTATCCAGTTTGTAGTGTTAGTACGTACGTGTGTAATCAGGACCCTGAAACAAAGGAAAACTTAAGAATTAAAAGAGTTTCTACACAAAGGTCAAAAACCTACGTCAAAATTGTAACTCTTTAACATATACGTGGCGATAGATTATTCGATTGTGAGACACTTCGCCACACTATTGTTCTGGTTGGGTACTTGACCTTTGACTTAAATATTAGGAAAGGTTTTATTTAACTGTAATGATGAAAGAGGGGGCAACAGTTATAAAATGTGTGTATTTATTAGTGAGTTTATTGTTTGTTGTTTTTATTTCGGTTAAGTTTTTATAAAATGTTAATAATATCTAAATATTAATTAAAAATAAAATTTCATTTGCACTGATTTAAATTAAAAAATTTTTTTAATTTTGTAATAAGCAAAATGTGTTTTGATTTACAGATGTGAAAGAGTTTGCAGGCAAAATTTATAATTTCAGATTGAAACTAAGCTAAAATAAGGCTATGCTTTTTATAGTTAACATTGCTATAGAAGTATGGAATACAATAGAAAACCATATTGGTCAACACTTTATTGCTGTAGTTTATCAAAATTGTCTCATGTTTAATACGTAGTTTGTCCTGCCCCCTCCCTTTTTTCTCGTTTTTAATTGAGTGTAAAGGGCATTCCCTTTCGCATTTACAAAAGAGCAATTAAAGTGTGGCGAAGTGTCTCACTACCGATTATTCTATGCAATTATTTTATGTTGAAACTCGAAGTTTGCTGAATTAGTACTGACTTTCTGCACAAAAATTTGATTATCCTAACAATTTCATGTAGAATCTTCACAAGAAATTGTTTTACATACAGTTTGCTGAAATCCAATACATTTTACATAGAATTTAATCTAGACTTATTTTTTTGCTCAAATATTTATATTCTAAGCTAAATGTTTAAGTAAATTGGGTAATATCTACATAGTTTCATAACGTCGTATGCCAAAGTTATTTTGACAGAGGCATTCAGTGCTTTCCAATCAAAACAGACCTTGTTCTATGCTGATTGGTCGAAAACTGAAACTGGAAGTCACATGATCACTACAGTATTGCCGGTGTTGAATTATAGCTCATTTGGACACGACAAAAATGAAAAATTGAATTATTGAGAGCATGAATAGTTAAGAATTATCATGAGTTAGCTTAGCTATCGTTAATAAATAAAGATTTCATGCAAAAAATTAATTAATTAGTTAATTTTATAATAATTATTTTTAATTATTATTTATAATCATTATTATTATTAAATTAAATTAAATTATATTATTCGAAACGTCAATAAATCCATCCTGTTAACGTTTTTTAAAACACCAAAATTTTGAATTCCGTCCAAACTGGCTTCCGTGACCTGTGCTTTTGATATTGTGCTTTCTCATCATGAATCATTTGTTTTCTGTCTCCTGAGCACAAAGCACAAAGCACAACGCACAGGAGACAAAAGCACAAAGCACAGGAGAAAAAAGCACAAAGCACTGGAGACAAAGCACAAAGCACAAAGCACTGGAGACAAAGCACAAAGCACAAAGCACTCCATCGTGAACCGGGCTTTAGTTTCAGTTTCAGTTTCAGTCGGCGGACCAAAATACTTTCAGTTTTAGTTTCAGTTTCAGTCGGCAACGTAAAATAATTTCAGTTTCAATTTTAGTTTCAGTTTCAGTTCACTTTGAAATGAACGGTTTCCAGCCTTCTGAGTTGACACAAAGCACAATTTGATGTTTATTCAGTCTCCGCTGCAGCAGTACTAACAGAATCGAAGTTCAAAGCCTTCAAAATGTTAAGTTTTAATGAAAGACTGAAACTAGTTTCAGTCCGAGTTTCAGGTTTTTACCCAAATTAGTTTCAGTTTCAGTTTCAGTCGGCAGCCTAAAAGGTTTCAGTTTCAGGTCTCCCGCCAAAATAGTTTGAGTTTCAGTTTCAGATTCAGTGACTGAAACTGAAACCTGTACAAATTGAAACCTAAAGTCTGACCAAAAAATGTAGGGAGCGAAATTGTTTTGTTTATACTGAACTACCGGTACATTTTCGCTGCAGCAATGTATACATTTTCTGAACCGTTATGGCATGAACTTTTTTGGTTGAAACAAATTTTTTTAAATTAAAATTCATCAAAAGAAGCCGATTTTTTAAGTTTTGAAAGATCAGTAGATGCCAGGAACTAGCCGTTCGGTGGAAAATTAGCCCATGACCCAAACATATTGAATCCCGAATATCAGCTGATTTCGTTAAAAATTGCGATAGTTATTCAATTTTTTCGATTTTCAAAATCCTTTGATCTTTGCCGCTTTTCCAACTTTGACTGGCTATTACTCACGACTCACTCAGTCCAAAATTTTTTTAATTGGATTTTCAGGACCGCTTACGTGTCAGCTTTCATGTGATCTATGTGGTTGTTCAAAATTTGAAAATCGATTTTTTCGAAAAATACCACTTTTTGACCCAAAATTTTGACAATGCGAATCCAGCAAAAGTGGGTAAAAATAATATTATCATAAAGTTTAATCTGAGCTGAATCCAACGATATAAAGTTTTTGTGGCGACGGCTTAAATTGCCCCAGCAATGGGAGAGGCTAGCTGAAATGGGAAATTGTTTAAAAATTCGTTGCTGGGGCAATTTAAGCCGTCGCCACAAAAACTTTATATCGTTGGATTCAGCTCAGATTAAACTTTATGATAATGTTATTTTTACCCTCTTTTCGCTGGATTCGCATTGTCGAAATTTTCGGTCAAAAAGTGGTATTTTTCGAAAAAATCGATTTTCAAATTTTGAAAAGCCACATATATCACACGAAAGCTGACACGTAAGCGGTCCTGAAAATCCAATTAAAAATTTTTGCATTGAGTAAGTCGCGAGTAATGGCAAGTCAAAGTTGGAAAAACGGCAAAGATCAAAGGATTTTGAAAATCGAAAAAATTGAATAACTATCGCAATTTTTGACAAAATCAGCTGATATTCGGGATTCAATATGTCTGGGACATGGGCTAATTTTCCACCGAACGGCTAGTTCCTGGTTTCTACTGGTCTTTCAAAACTTAAAAAATCGGTTTCTTTTGATAAATTTTAATTTTTTAAAAATCTTTTTTCAACCAAAAGAAAGTTCATGCCATGACGGTTCAGAAAATATATATATTGCTGCAGCAAAAATGTACCGGTAGTTCAGTATAAACAAAACAATTTCGCTCCCTACATTTTTTGGTCAGACTTTAGTTTCAGTTTCAGTTTCAGTGACTGAAACATCACTATCTGTGTGTTGTGGAATCTTATGAAGATTGTTATCCCGCCACCAGGACAAAACTTCCAGAAAACTATATTGTCTCTGTGTTCATTGTTTTCTTCCTATGTTAGAAATTAGGATGTTAGAATTAGAAATTAGCACTAGACGAGTTATTTCTATCTGATTCGGCACCAGAACTGTTAAATATAAGGTCACTAGATCTAGTCAGTCATCAAGCGGAACTCGGCCGAGGAGAAGTTGCACCACCCCATTACACATACCCACTTTCAGGCTTTGACTCGGGCTCGGGTCTCTCGTGCTTTGACTCGGGCCCTGGGCCTGGCCTCGGGCCTTCGGGCCTTCGGGCCGGGCCGAGCCCGGTCCGAAAAGTTGGTGAGGCCCGTGCCCGGGCCCGGCCCGGAAAATAACGGCACAACTCTAATTACAAGCCAGTGACTTGACCAAGATGTGCAGTAAATTAGGTCACTAAGCCACGCTTCAGTGTTTAGAAAAGCTAGATTGCTTTCTCGAAGGGTGGCGATCGCTCCAAAAAGCTGCAAGTTGTAAGCGCATGCTGAGCTACGACGGAAGTGTTATATCAAAAAACGGAATTCACATCCGGACTCAGCAGGTGAAGGAACCCCTATAAGCAGCTTTTCAGCAAAATCGGAGGAAAATTTTTTAACCCATTTTGACTGTGCTTAGGATGCCTCTAGGCAGAGTTGGAAGTGGGTCACGGGTACCCGCGGGTACCCGCGGGTCGTGGGTACCCGCGGGTCGACTTTCAGGCCAGTGGCCAGTGGGTACCCGCGGGTCAGAGTGGGTCAAGAGTTATTTTTGTGCATACAATCTTTACTCTAAATTTTGAGCTAATTTCACAGCAAAATTCATGTTAAATTTTCCAATTTTCTCTAACTTTTGGCTCTTTTGTATGTCTTTATACATTATAATATTGCTTTTATGATAAAATTATTTATTTCTATTTTCTTATTTCTATTTATGTCTATTTTGTTTTAGTTAAAAGTATTTCAGTACTATCTGCCGGACATAGTCGTTTGCATAAATATTTTATTGTCACGCAAAGTCTTTAATGCCTCTGCATTAATTAACCGAAAATTTGTTTATACATAGCTACAATAGCCTGCAAATCTATCTTTCCGTAAAGAGCGTAAGCTGTTTCCAATAAATAATTATATAATGCCAAGCTTGTAATTTCGACATAGTTCAAAGAGTTCAATCATTCCTAATTTCATTGATTTCATTAATTAAGTGTATGATTTAAATATTCTGCTAAAATGGTAGTTTGCTATCATATCCAAGTTAGGAGTGGACAGTGTTATACAAATGCTATTAGTTGTTATTTAGTTCCAAAAAATAAACAGGAATGAACTAAACTTTTACGAAATTACTACACGAAAATAGTTACTACACTATTACTACACTATCTTGAAATCTTTGCCTAAATACTGATTCTACTAGTCGATCGAGGTGCCAACACTTTTGCGATAGCATACCATCCTCAGAACTAACGAAAACGAAGATGAAATCCGATGGAGTTAGCTGTGAACGCCAAATTTTTGTTTGATAGTTTTAATACTTCACTATGTACATTTTAAAGCGTTAATTTTGCTCGATGCATGCTATAGAGTACGTAAATATGCAAAAATGTCCAAATTTAAGAAGTGGGTCAAGTGGGTCGACGAAATCTCAGTGGGTCGCGGGTCGAGGGTCGCGGGTCAGGGGTCCGCGGGTTGCGGGTACCCGCGGGTCACAAAATTACGACCCACTTCCAACTCTGCCTCTAGGTCTAAAAGCAAAGGTTATTTATTAACAAAAAGTAAGCTAGACTAGAACACTAACCGTAAAACCAGAACCCTCGAAACTTAGCCACAGTTCGTCTTTGTTAGAGCTCAGTAATTGGTAAAAGGTTGGGGTAGGCTAGGGGCTGCCAATTTTATTTTTTTAAAAACTGCACCGTCACCTCGCAACTTATCAAATATCAAATTTTAACCTGTTATTGCTGAAGGTGGAAGCAACGCTCGAAAACAGGACAACTGTTAGTATTTAGTAAAAAGATTCACAACTCGTCAAACCGTTAATCCATCAGAGCTGAAAAAGGCTTTTTAGAAACTATTATTGATCTACGTGTATCGTCCTGCTAAAAGAGTGAATATGAAGTATTATATTGTTGCACAACCTAAGCTTTTTTACTTTGATATGTTGGCTAAAGATAGGCGAAATAAAATAGTAGCTCTCCGACGATGTCGTGCCAACTCGCTCGTAACTGCTCAAGTCCGTAGCTTCCCCCCCCGCCCTCCGATAACTATAACATGAACTATGAAACTCGTACAGCAATAACTTCCATATCATGTTGCACAGAACTAAGTCCTTTCAACGAAATAGACTATATAGGTCGGTTCAGGCAACCTCTTACAATTCTGGCAACAACGTAAGGTATTTGGAAGAATTGACGATATCCCTTTGAAATTTCGCGAAGCTTTTTACCAGCTTTATGTAAGACTTTCATGTTTTAAATTGCCGAGAACTCCTAGTTTAGCAAAATGTCTGCATGCTACGTTTACATGACCAAAAAACCCCAACTCGAGACTTCAACTTAATGTTTCGAGCATATTGCAGGCTTACATTAGGAAGCTGAGTTGAGAGTATTACTCTTCTTACTATAAACCTTTGTTATGACCTAACTAGTACTACTACTACTCTCTACTTGCAGTATCTCAAACCCTAGCTTCTACCAAAAAACCCAGTCGTTTAATTGAACAAAATTCAATTCCTTATCATTAGAATTAGTACAGACAAAGTTCATATCACACTTCAAGATTGATGCAAATAGAAGTTTTGTTTACAAAACAACAGTTCCCAACAAAAGGAACAGCAGTTAACAAGCAAGTATGCATACAATGAAGAATAAAATAGAATTAGCTGGTAACTAAATATCACCAACCTGGGCTTATTCTAGGGATTTTTTCTTGGGGGCGGGGGCTTCTTGGGGCCCCCCCTCAAAGGTCCGAGGGGCAAGGAAATTTTGGGGGGGGCGAAAATTTTTCGAAAAATATGCTAAAAATAGCGCTATTTTTCTGGCACATACTATAAAAGTTGATTTTCATAGCAAAAATAAGCAGATTTAGTGTTGAAAAGGGCAAAAATTGAGTAAAGATCTCCGGCGAAGCCGGAAAATTTTTGAAAATTTGGCCTTCTGAGCGATTTTTTCAGGGCAAAATTTGGTACCAAAAGGGGCGCCCACTTTTTTTGGGGGGGGGGCGATTTTTGGGGGGGGGGGACGATTTTTGGGGGGGAAGGGTGTTTATGGGGGGCCCACTAGAATAAGCCCAGCCAACTAATACCAATACCACGGTAGGAAACTATTACTAGACAGCAAGACTGCGGTCGGCAAAGTATACTGCAACATTATTAAAATTATTTCCAAAACAGTTATAGTTTGTCCCTATCAACAGGAATAGCTTCCGATATCAAGGGTTACACCGTAATGAAAAACCTAACGAAATATTTTATTTTTACATCTGCAAAAGAAAGGAAAGAAAAAATATGAGTTATAAATTACCAAAAAAAGGGAAACCAGATATTCAGATAATACGATTTTTCTTTCGCAGATCTGGCGTTGTTCTACAGAAGCAGCGTCCCCCCAAAACATCCAAAACATAGCACGAATCATTTATCAGCACCAAGAGTACATAATCATGAGTATGACACTCAGCCTACATAATCTCCGCTTTCTGAGCAAAAACTATGCTCTGTTCGCTAACGGCTGTCCCTCCCCAAAAATTGGACCCATCACTTCAAACAAAATTTGCCCGCTACGCTTGGCTCCTGAAGCTCGAAAACACAACCACTCAGTTTGTTCAATGTGCGTCTGTTGCAGGCTTTACAAAAACATAGCGTGCAAATTTCTTTGAAGTGATGGGTCCAATTTGTGGGAGGTGCCGTAGGAAAACAAAGCCTAGTTTTTGCTCTGATAACGGAGACTACTTAGGTTTAGTGTCATACTCTTATCATTATGCACTCTTGTTAGTACTAAATTCTTGTTATCCCAAAAAATTGCTCAAGCACTCGCAACATCACCATCAGCACCTGACCATTATTTACCCAGTTCTTTTAGCTACTTTGATCGCTAAAACCTTTCAATTTATCGAATAAAAGACCAACTTTTTGAGCAGTTCAAAATTTGCAAAAAATAGCCTTTAATAGCATATTTTATGAAAGTCACCTTCCAAAAAACTCCGAAATGAAGTAAAATTCCAAAAAAATTTTTTCAGAAAATCCAGGGAACAGGACCAACACTATACTTTGAACCTAAGGACTACTACACAAACTATGAGTTCATATCTACAGAGAATGCAGCACAAAAATCACCAAGTCGGTACAAATAGAATTTTTTCTGATAAAAATCGACCTATAATCGACCTCAACAGCGCTTTTTAACAACCCGAAGGAGTGACGTTTTACACTGGTAGGTAAACCACTTTGCATAATAAACTGTAATCCGAATAGTAGCTCAAAATTTGTACAAATTAGCACAAGAAAAAGAATTTATCCATGCATTTTATGAAAGAAAGCCATATATACGTCCCTAATTAAGGTGCTACTACCGGAGTTTACAGAAACAAAGTTTATATACAACAGAAGAAATTAAATACGCAAGGCCCGACACACCCCAAACAAGCTAACAATTGAGCGCACTCCAAACTATTACAAAAAAGCTCAAATTTCGAAAACAGTTCCCAACAAAAATAATTCTCAAATAACTTCACCCCCATCCAACCCCTCGAATTTCTGAACAATATTATCTACACATTCAAAACATCTAAACGGATAAACTCTGGGAAAAATTATTCTCAAAATCTTCATCCCCCAATTTTAGAAAAAAAGATCATCTATCTATAGACATCAAGACTGGCCATTGGTCATGGTCAGGTCAGTCCTTTTCAGCCGTTCAGTCACGTGGTTTGTGGGAGAGTCGTCGTCTGCAGTGGAAGTCCGGGAAGGTCCGGGTTGATCCTCCTCAGAGTCCGAGGGCAAATCATCATCATCATCATCTTCGAGGTCGTCCAAGTCATCGGGTATGTCGTCCGGATCAAACAGGTCTTCATTGATTTGCATACTCGTACCCCCACCGCCTCCGGTAGCACCCTCCGCCTGGGGATATTCTAGAAGGACAAACAACAAGGCAAACGAGGCTTAAAGTGTGACCAAAAAATGTAGAAAGCGAAATTGTTTGCCTTTATTATATATATATCCATACAATAACACGGGGTCCGATTCTGGGCGAGGGGGGTCTACCCAGACGACCTCTACAAAATTTTGAGAGGGTGGTCTGCCCTGAAATTAGTAAAAATTGTGAATTTTTAAAGGTTTTGACAAACGATTGGTAAAATTGACAATTTTTAGCGATTTTTAAGAAATTTTTTGAAAAAATCGCTAAAATTTGCTAAAAGAATTATCTATTTTTGGCAAAAATCGCTGAGAGGGTCTACCCGTTTTTGGTCGGTCTGGGGGGGGGGGTCTGCACCTCCCCCCCCATTCCCCCCCCCACGTTATCCTATGATTATATCCCAAAAGGGCTTCAAGATAGCTACCATAAAGTATATATTTTCTGAACCGGAATGATGAGATCTTTCTTCTCGTGGAAAAAGGTTTCAGAAATTTCCCGTGCGACTTCAAAGAGTGTCGCTTTTTATGTCCAGAAAGATTGGTACATGCTACGAGCTTTTTCAGGAACATTAAATGTGTTTTAATTAAATTAAATGTTTTTTTAGAAAATTTTTCTCCTTGTTCGAAAGTCCTACACACATCATTGATTGAAAAATCAATACAGGCGCAATGTAAGTCGTAGTCACGAATACGTTATATCGCTGAATTCACCTCAGATTAATCTTTATCATTATGCTATTTTTACTCACTTTTGCTATTTTCACTTGCCAAAATTTTAGGTCATAATGTAGTCTTTTTCGAAGTCTGAAATACGACATACACGTGAAAGCTGACGTCTAGGCGGTCCTGAAAATTTTATCGAAAAATTTTTCCATTGAGCGACTCGCGAATGATAACCAATCAAAGTTAAAAAGGCGGCATTGGCAAAGATAAAAGGATTTTGAAAATGTAGAAAACTGGAATAACTCACGTAATTTTCAACCAATAAAGTTGAAATTTGGTGTGTATGACTTTCGGACAAGGGGAAAATTTTCCTGAAAAAGCTCGTGGTAGTAGCAAGTACCAATCTTTCTGGACGCACAAAAGCGGCGCCCTTTGAAATCGCACTGGAAATTTCAGAAAACATTTTTCCTTAGCTCAATAGTATATACACTAAAAACAACACATTGCACTTGAAGATCTGTGTCTTCAAGAAACCTTAGTTGCCGTAGAAATTTTCAGCATCCAAATTACTCATGAATTAATTACACAATTAGTCATTAATTCATCTCCCTTCCCCAGTAATTTTCCAGCTTTCACAGCAAAGAAAAACATTAATTGAACATTTATCACCTAAGGTCAGGAAAAAATCTACCCACATAAAGTGCAAGAAATAGCTGTCACAGCGTCGAAAAAATAGAGTTCAAAATTTTCATGACTGCTAAAAATAATAATGATGTTTGTAATATCTAACGTAGTGGTGGTGAACATCCTTTCAAGTCATCATGAGTTTGTCCACCAAAGCTCCCTAACCTTCCCCCACCCCACCCCGACATATGTTTTCTGGGCTTACTGTCATCATTTTCGTCCTCATTTTCCGGGAATTCCGTGATGTCCCCATCCGGACCCAACCGGAACATGCTGGAATCAATATCGTGGGCTTTCGACGCTTCCGTTTCCTCTTCCTGAAATAAACATTATCAGAAAAACCCCACTGGCTTACTCCTACAGGACTGATGGTGGGACCCCCCCCCCAGACTTGGGGCGCCGCCACCCCCATCCCAACGGATCTGAGGTCTGTCCGAACGAAAATAGTTATTTAGGTCACAAGGCCGCACCTAGGGGGGGCGGGGGGGGGGTTTCATGGGGTCTGGGCTCCCGTTTGGGGTGACAAAATGAAATTTTTAGCTATTTTTATGGCAAAAACAGATATTTTTAAAAACATTTCGCAAATTTACTTTTTGCAGGAAATAAACATCCAATGTACTGTTTTTGCGCAAAAATAAAAAATTCTTCACTCTCTGAGGTGGCTCCACCCCACAGATCCTCCGCTTTGCGTTTGACCTTACCCCCCCCCCCCTTTCTAAATCCTGGGTGCGGGCCTGTTAGCTCAGCACCACAAAACTGATGTTTTTAAGTCTTTTTTGAAAAAACTCTGTCTCCCCCAGACCTTGGGAAAACCCGCCCCATCCCGCACATTCCTCCCCACAAACGATATTTCGGCCCTTAGTAGAAACCAAGGTCTTGTGTCCTGACTGTCAAATTTGCTCTAGAAAAATAAAGGCAATTTAAAAAGCGAGCAACTAGGCGAAAAGCCACATAGCTTAAAGGAACTTTCAGGTACGACGTCCAGAAAAATAATTGCCACAAAAACTAGAAAGGAACTTTCAGGGCGGCCAGAACAATAGCATATATTGATATTTAGACTCTCAGTATAATTACCCAACATCCCTTAAAATCTCAATTTTATTGGCTCCACCCTACCCTGTAAGTAACCCTTGCTCCGACCACAAAATCATCAAAAGTAACCAATTTTCGCCACAATTTGCAAAAAACTCCCTGCAAACGCGAGCATTGCACAAAAATACAGCAAACTGTTTCGCGAGTTGCTCACAGGCTGTTTAGCTTTCCGCTTAACACAACGGAACGGAACCTGCAACACAAATCAATCTGATCCAATAATTTTTCATTTCAAAATCCTCGTAAAAATTCCCAAATTCAAGTTCCGAAATTTCGAATTCCGCATTTCTTTACCTCAATTCCAAATTTAACCGAAATTAGTTTGATCCAATATAATTTGCATTTCAAAATCCTCTTAAAAATTCCCAAACTCAAATTCCAAAATTTCGACAAAACAAATTCCGCATTTCTTCACCTCAATTCCAAATTTAACCGAAATTAGTTAGATCCAATATAATTTTGCATTTCAAAATCCACAAAAATTCCAAATTTAACCGAAATTAATTTGATGCAATAATTTTTGCATTTCAAAATTCTCGTAAATATTCCCAAATTCCAATTCCAAATTTCGACAAAACAATTCCGCATTTCGTTACCTCAATTTCAAATTTAACCGAAATTAGTTAGATGCAATCATTTTGCATTTCGAAATTCTCGTAAAAATTCCCAAATTCAAATTCCGAAATTCCCCAATTCCGGATTTCTTTACCTCATTTTCATCCTTTTCCGCCTGATATCTGGTATCATCGGCCTCATCATCGTCCTGAGCAATCAGGTCCGGATTGAAGGTAAACAGCTCACGAAAACTGAGGCCCGTGTCCCGGCCGGCCCGGTAGTCGGCCCGTTTTTTCTTCTCATCCTTGGCTCGCTGAGCCTTCTTCTCTTGAATCTGAAATGGGCTAAGGAAGGAAAGCAGATAAAGAGTTGACAAAAAATTCATACAAAAGCAAAAATTGCTGATAAAGAATGCTGTTTTATTTAGAGGTTTTTATTTTATTGATTTATTGATTATTTATTTATTTATTTGATGGGTTTTTATTTAGAGATGGACACTAGACAATCATCAAAGCCGCATATATAAAAAAACCATCCGTACATCTATCCGTTTATATTCCAGACAAAGTAATGAAAGACATAGTACGTACGTTTGGCACAAATTTCATCATTTGAAAATGAAAAGCACTAACTAGGTCTCTGAAAATGTTTTTGAATCCCTGGATTTGTAGGCTGTCGTTTAGCCTGATGATAGAAATTCTGTGCGCAGGGAAAAAATGACAGAAAAACTGAAATCTCAACCATGAAAAACAAAACTATTTCTGAACCTTAAGTTTGGAATGTTAGGTAATAGTAGGTAACGCTAGCAGCAGTACCAACTCAGTATAAATTATTAACATTTCCTTGCTTGGACAGTACAGCTGTCTAGTTTTTCAACACAAATCATTTTCTGAACCCTCCCCCCCCGCCCCACAACACATTTTACCTAAAATAAATGAACCCAGCAGTAAAGAAATAAAAAATTAATCCAACAAACCTTTCGCTTTTTCCATGCCAAAAATGTGTCAAGGGTTACCTTGACACCGCCAGTACCCAGGGCTGCTCTCTGAAAAATAACAGAAGGAAAAATAGTGCAACAACGCGTACGGCACTAAAAACGTATAGTTAACCGGTTTGTTTGACCTAGGTTTTGGTTCAGGCAGAGTTTATTCTATTGAAGGGGGGCTAAATAACCTCCCAGAAATGTGAGTATAATATACCCTTTTGGTACCAAATTTTCCCACTGAAAAGTAGCTCAGAAAGCCAAATTTTTAACAATTTTTAGGCTTCGCCGGAGAGTTTTTACTCCTCAATTTTAGCCCTTATAACAGTAAATAGGTACGTATTTTGTTTTTGGGCAGACTACCCAAACCTACCCTATCACAGTAGGTTACTAAAGTCTGACACAACAATGTGTGTACAAATTGTGGTCACTTATACAGCATTTAACATTAATCGGAGACCGATATATTTTCTGAATCGTCATGATGACAGAAAATTTTTTATAAAATTTAAAAATTTGAAAAAATTTAAAATATACAAAATATCGGTTTATCCGGAATATGCATGGTAAAAGTTTATTTCTTTCAGGAAAATTTTCCCATCTGAAAACACGCAGAATTACGCAAGAACGAAGATAATCGGTTAAGGTTTAAATTTTTTATTAGCATTTTTCGATTTTCAAAATCCTTGATCTTGGCCTCATTCGCAACATTTGACAAGCTACGGCTCGCTTTGTACTTGATACAAAGTTTTTCGCTTTCATTTTCTGGACCGCTTGGGCATTTGTTTTAACGTAGTAAAAGTCATTTTTAAAAATTTGAAAGTTGATTTTTTCGAAAAGCCACCACTTTTTGACCCAAAATTTCAATACATACACTGGTATCAGACAAATTGCGTGTAGATAAGTCGTGCTAAATATTCCATCTTTGCTGAATCCAACGATCTGAAAATGCTACCGCTATGACGCATATTGCATGCGCTAAAAAATTTTCAAAGATTTCCCTTAATTTCAACAGGATTTCGAGGAATTCGTGTAAAGTACGTACGTAAAGACGTAACAAATAACAAGCTATCCAAAATCCTATTGAAATTAATTGAAATTTAGAAAATCTGTAGCAGACGCAATATGCGTCGTAGCAGTAACATTTTGACCTCTTTGGATTCAGCAAAGGTGGAATATTTAGCATGACTTATCGACACGCAATTTTCTGATACCAGTGTATATATTCAAATTTTGGGTCAAAAAGTGGTGGTTTTTCGAAAAAAATCAACTTTCAAATTTTCAAAAACGACTTCTACTACGTTAAAGCAGATGCCTGGGCGGTCCCGAAAATGAAAACGAAAAAATTTTACAAAAGCGGCAAAGATCAAAGGATTTTGAAAATCGAAAAATGCTAATAAAAAATTCAAACCTTAACCGATTTTCTATGTTCTTGCGTCATTCTGCGTGTTTTCAGATGGGAAACTAAGCCGATACATATTTTGAAATTTTTCGAAGTTTTAAATTTTATAAAAATTTTCTTCTCATCATGACGATTCAGAAAATATATAATGTTATGGGTCTCATATTATGCATATTAAATGCAGTATAAGTGATCACAATTTTGTACCCACATTTTTGTGCCAGACTTTAATTTGTTTCACTGATTATTGATTGTTTGATTACCCGATTTGATACTGAAAGTAACTCCGATAAAAGCACCAATAAACGGCACCTACACCAACCGACAGCGCAAAATCCTGTTCACTCTCACCACCTCATTTGGCAGACTGGCTTAGAAAAGAAGGTATACCCTGCCCCCATCCCCCCAAACCCTAAAAATCATATTTCATAAACTAATTTAATTTAAATTTATATTAACTTAAAATCTATTCTTCATCCAATACCTCTTTCTCAATCAGCTCTTCCAGGGTTACATCTGGGTCCTTGGCTTCGTCCAGCTTTTTTCGATCCTTTTTCAGGATGTAGCCCTGCGGGAGGGCGTGCCGATAGATACACTTGTCCCCGTTGGGACACTCCCAAAACCAACCGTACTTGCTCTCTTCAAGGGCTTCCAGAAAGTATTTACAGATCTGAAAACGACACAAAGACAAAAGGTTTACCGTATTATGCCAAACAGTGGCCCATGGGCGTTTTTTCGGAATCGGCAATTTTGGATTTGATTTTTGTAATCCAAAAAAGCGCCCACCCCCCTAAAAAACGCCCATGGGCTATTTTTTGGAAAGTCTTATAATTGCTGTTTAGCCAATTTTCGATAAACTCGATAAATTTTTGCAGATGACAGAGTGCTCGGGAAGTGTTAGTTGCTTACATGTCTATCCAAAGAACATACAACTGATTCTCTAAGCCTTGAAATAACTTAATCAGGCACAGCTTTATTCAAGAACTTCTAGTTTTCCACGCATGCAAGTTAGCATTGAGAAATCCAAAAAAGCGCCCACCCCCCGAAAAAACGCCCATGGGCGTTTTATTGGGTGGGCCACTGTTTGGCGTAATACGGTACGTATACTAATAATAGTAACGGAAACAAAATCTTCCATGCTAATGGGTGGGCACCTAACTTCCGAACCTTTAGGTCATATGTTAACGCGGGTGGGTCTGGGGGGGCCCAAGCCCCCCCCCCCCCGCCAGAACAAGGTACAAGCCCTACAGCCATCAGGGACAAGGGGTAACGAAAACATGGCCGGAAAAATATTAGTTATCGCACTAAAATTCTAAAACATTTCCGGTTTTGCCGGAATGTTTTACCTAAAATTTTTAATTTTTCATGAAAATCGGCGAAAATTAGGCAATTTTTACAATTGAAAATTTTGTTACAAATTTTAATAAAATTAGCATTAGTTTTCTGAAAAATTTAGTTAATTTATTCTGGAGGATCAAGCCCCAACAAAATTTTCTTGGGACAAGCCCCCCCCAGGACCAGACCCTATGTTAACGTATGCTTTAAGTGTTACAAAAAATGTCAGAACTGTGGAAAAACTATGAGACCATGTGCTTGAGGGGGGTTCACCCCTCCAGCGAGACCTGGAACTCACCCCTTACACAGAGGGCCGCTCACCCCCCCACAATCTGATTTTTTTCCCAAAAACCGGAAAATCTGGTTTTTCGGAGCCCCCCCCCAAATTTCGTCTCCTGCGCATGTCTGAATGAGACTGAATAATTTTATGCATAAAACACCCATTTGTCGCAATTTTTCTGAGAGACTTTTCTGCTCTAAAAATCCGGATCGTTTACTCAAAGAGAAATACAGCATTAACGATCCTCTAAAATTCCAGTTCTGTAACTACAACTAGTCAAAATACGTCATATTCAAGACCACAACAGGATGTCGGAAATTCGCACGAGGACAAATTTTGTCCCAAACAACTATACTTCAATTAATGTAAATAAATTATTTATATTTTAATTAATATTAACAAAAACTAATAGATGTTGACAAAAACAACGCAATGCAATCACTAACAATTTCAGTTTTCGGTTTCAGCTTATCCTTTTCTGCGTGCTTCTTCTGAACCACATCATTCAGCGTGGCTTCGTCCCAATTTTCCATCGAATCCTCTGCAAAAAGAAAAAGAAGTCAGAAAAAATTGAGAAACAAAAAATAAGTATATATCCTCATCCCTAAGAAAGGGCAAGTGTCTTTTACCATGTTATATACGTATATGTGCTGGTGGCTGAGGGGCCGCGGCATGGGGAAAGCTACCGTAACTAGACCGGACCCATAGCCCCCGCGGTTTTGACAAATACTGGCTAATAATGGGGATTGTGTTGATTTTCTGCAGATCCCAGCACAATATATTATGATTACGAGTGTGCAGTCGCTACACAGACAACAACAAAAAACTGATGTTCCCAGTCGAGCAGGGGTCAGGGGGGCGTACCCAGGAGTTCGAAAAGGGGAGGAGGTGCGGACCTAATTTTTTCCCAAGAAATGTCCCAATATTTGCGTCAACTATATATAGCAAAACTTTTCAATTTCCAAAAAGGGACGGGGGTGCCCCCCTAGACCAACCTCTGGACAAGCCCCTGCCAGGGGCGCTTTCCACTTTTAGGGGAAACTGTTAGCGGAGGCAGTCCAAGGGAGTATCCGGAAATGGCAGGGTTGGGCGAAATCAAAATTTGAAACAAATTTCTCAAAAACTCGCCCCCCAACCAAAAAATTTTGGCCTCTGTAAAACACAATTAATAAATTATCACTACGTATAATAGAAGGATAAGTCCATTACAATGATAGTTGTTTTTATTCGAACCTGTAAAAAATTCAAGACATTTTCCAAACACTGCACTTATTTTTGGCATTACACACTGCAATATTTTGGGCCCCGGTGCATCTCTAAATTTGTTACCTAGCTACAACATACACAATATCTAAAATAAAATGAACACAATATAATAATATCTGCAAAGAATACTAGAAAAGGACATTGTACATACAAGTGCTAAGTTCTTACCATTTTCACGACTATCTACATAGATATTCCTTTTCTCGGCCTTAAATTCAATGGCAAGATCATGGGAGAATTTGCACTTGGTCCCTTTGGAACAGAGGCCTTGCTTGAAGAACACACACAGCACTGACTTGGGATCCACATCTAAACAATAAAAAATTATTATCTTTTGGTAGCAATACGTAACTGAACGCGAAGTAAT